>RYFJ01002786.1:0-115938 GCA_003991445.1 Oryza meyeriana var. granulata | reverse complement strand
ATGTTTTTTCTGAATAGGACAAACGGTCAAAATTTAAACAAATAAAAGTCAGGAGGGAGTACATACTGGCTAGAATCTCTCCACCATTTCATGTGTTTTTCTTGTTTTTTTTTGTTTAAGGATGAGTTGTTTCATACAGTGCACTCACTGCATGATTCTGTTTTTTGGGGGAAAACATCTGTGTGCTCATGATTTGGATTTGTGGTTTTTAGAAGAAGTTCTAGGAGAATCGTATCATGCGAATTACTTTACAAAACTGGTATCTACATACAGGTAAGTTAGTATTCATGTCAACGATTAGGGTAGACAAAAAGATTCACAGATACTTCAAAGACAGAATTGATTGCTTGCTATTGGACAGCTGATATATTGATCGATTCTCTTCGACGTGTTGATTAAGTCGTCGCCAATCACTTCATTTTAACCGTAATAAATTAAACACATCTGTTTCTTAGACACAGAATTCTTTTAATAACACGTACTCCGTCCGGCTATATACATTAATATGTATAGTTATATATATATTCGGTGTTTAGATAAGACCATGTAAGTTTTAATATTAAAAAATGGTAAAATCTAATATGGTATATGATATTGGTTATAGATAACACTTTTTAAGATATTTTTTATAAACTATAAGCAATTGAGAAGTATAATGTTAATAGTTTTGAAAAAGTATATCGAATCACACTGTAAGGAGGGGAAGTTATATATGAAATCTAAACATGAGAGATGAGACGGGAATTCGTGCATTATCAGTCCATGAATTAAGTACATGGTGCAACGTAACTTTGTTAAAAAAAATTACATCAATCAAATAAGATGGTAAAAGTAATAAAATCTTTGATGAGTAAGAGTTCGTGATGCACTCAATTTTGATTCTATGTCGTTACGTATTTTGGTAAACTGTATAGTACTTTCGAAAAATCTGAAATAGAAAAGAACTCTACCCCGATTGCCTTTAATCTTGGTTTCTTGGTGTGTCTTTCTGAATGTTGAGTTTTCTGAAACCTGCACGGCAAACAGGAAATGGAGACGAGGCCTATTGCCAAATTCTGAACCAATTTGCCAGCCAGTCAGAAGAGGTAACAGTCCCTCAGATGATGAGAGACCTGGATTTTGTTATAGCCGGCCTACTCTATGCATTTCCCTAGGGTTTGCCGGCGTAGACTCTGATCGCGAAAAAACAGTACGCACTCTCAACTATAATATTTAACGCTAATAGAAGAACATTTGAAAAATTTTACATTGTTGAAAATCATTCAGGTAAGACACTAATTTTTATTCAAGACAATTTGGGTATTATCCGGATACAGAACAATTCTTTTTTTTTTATGCCGAACACATTAAGAAGCGTAAGACCGTCATATACACACCAAACACTCGTCTTATAAACATACAAACGCTGAGATATACATCACGCCCACTCGTCTTTATGGGTGCTCAAGAGATTAGGGTATATTTTAAGATTAACGAGGTCACACGTGCGTCTCACAGTCACGAGCATGTCACTACTACGGAAAAATAATTAGCCATAAATAATGAAGCACTCGTTGCCAAGCTAGACTTTAACCTTAGATGGATAGATTCCACATAAAAAATCTAACCCGGTTAGCTATTCCAGTTTGCATATGGTTTTTTTTCGGGGGGTCTGCAAGAATTACTAATTTAAGACTTGCAGGAAAGATTCAAAGTTCTCCAATTTACGAGCCGCGTATTGCACTTGTTTCAGTATTTCATATCGTGCAGCATGTTAATCCGTGTCATTTGAATATTAAAATATTATGTATACTATTATATATATAATGTTAGTTGTTTTATCGGCTTGAGATTAAGATAAGAGATAGAATCCGTGATCGGTGGATTCACACGAATGTCTAACCGAAGGAAACGCCCGAGCCCACTAGTAGCACGACAATAAAAAGAGAAATTGGAGAAGAACGGGACGTCCGGTCGCTTCTCCGATATGACTATGTTACATATAAGACCCTAACTACTGTGTGCCGATCCACAAACGTACTAGAAGGTTTCGTGAGGTCCTTCTAACATCTCAACACGGCAGACCAAGATTGATCAAGACAGGCATTGGCACACACTCGGCCAGAGAAGCAACAGAAGAAGAAAAGGAAACAGAGAAAAATCAAATCGAGATGGCTTCACAAAAACAGGTAGTGGATTAGAATAAGTTTTTCCGCATATGTGATTGAATTTCTAAGGGGATAAAACTCAGTGAATTAATTTAGTAACACTGTATATTAATTCTCAACATTGTGGTATCAGAGCAAGACCCTTAGATTTAATCCCAAATCTTCATCTCTTAGTGAAGCCATTATCAATTATACCGGCAAAAAAACCCTAAACCCAAAATCCCAAATCCGAAGAACCCTAATTTGAATAAGACCAAAATACGCGAATAAATGAAATGGATTATCTTATCCCCCGGTTCGTCGTCTCGCTGCCGATGTGCTCGCATCCGTGCCTCGGGAAGCTCCTGCCCTCGCATCGCGTAAGCATCTCGCTGCCAGACCGGTCTCGCGCCGTCGCTCGCGGCGCCGTGCGAGACCGAGGCTCGCACTCGGTGTTGATGTTGCGCACGGGGAGGAGAATGGGGACGGAGGGGAAGAGGAAGACGGGCATTGGCGTCGTCGCCGGCTGTTCGCTGGCGCGTCGTCGCCATACGTCGCCGTCACTGATATCAGGCCGCCGCTTGCTCGTCGAGCGCGTCGGGAAGAAGACGAGGAGAAAAGGGGATCGGCCAGGGCTCGGGTTTAGGGTTCGGCACCGCGCCGATTTTATTATATATGTGAAAAAAAAACTGATCTCAGGCGTCGGATTGAGATCGGACGGCGATAACAAAATTAGACGCGGGGATGACGTAGCCGTTCTGAATCGAACGGAACGCGACTGCGCCCGTGGCCCGGGCCGGGCCTCGCGCCCTCGCCGCGCCCTTTGCTGAGGCAAATTGAAATTAAAATAATTCCCACTGTTTTATTCAGTTGTTATTTACAGAAATCCCTTTAATGCTTTCTTGGCATTAAAAATGCTGAAAAATTATGGAAAATTATTCTAAGCACTCTGAAAATTTTTCTAGCTGAATGGAACCAACGGGAAGTTTTGCTAGAGAATATTTATGATGTGAAATTATATTTTTGACCAAGTTAATTATAAATTACCCCCATGTCAAAATAATTAATAAATATTATTTCTTAATTATTTCTGCCAACGGTGATGTAATTAAGGATTATTTTTTGTCACTTCATATATTTTCTAAAATTTTTTCTGCCCAACGGTGATTAAATTTAGAAAAGGAGCTATATCGCATGTGATAATTGAGCCAACGCAAGTATTAATCATATGCAATATTTTACTAATATTTTTTCCATTGGTTATTTCAGCATTGGGGCAGCTTAAAATTGTTACACCCTTGATGGAACAATTTCGCTGAGTGGAAGAAAATGTGCTATTGAATCTTGGCATGTTGGACTATGACTTAGCACTAAGAAGGACTCCCTGAGGAGCCCAGAATGTACACTGACAAAATAGTCAGGAAGTTTATGATAATGACAAGTGGAGTACGAAGAAAGTACTCTTGGAAAGTCCAACAGAATGTCTCTCATGTACATCAAGAGTACTATCGCTTCAGGAATTATTGGAGGGATTACGACACTCAAACGATGTTAAGACGTACTTGGCAAACATTGAAGAGAACTTTAAGACTTCATTAAGAGTCATGCCAGTACTAATAAGTAAGCTGATCACAGCCGGTATGATGGCACAAGGTGGTGTAAGAAGCAATCCTTGAGATGACTCATATGGACATACACTAAGACCATGGACATGGAATTGTCTGAAGTTTCTTAGTGCATTTCATATTGACTCTCTTGGTCCTGACTATGGTCCCTTCAAGATTAATTATAATACTCAAAAAGAAAGTAGACCGTAGCCAGAATTGATCTCCCACTCAGTGGAAGAGGAAGAGCGACAAAAGGCTGATAAGCGAAACTTAAGATCAGCAAACCTCATCCATGCTAAAGGGGGCAAGAGGAAACAAATCAAGGCAAGCTCGGGTAGTGGCAGACCAGAAGCACTATCACCTCATAAGTCTGGAGGGAGTAACACTGCTCAAGCAAAGCGCATCCTCAGCCTCAAGCTTTAGCTGCTCCACCACTGCAAGTCCATATTGCAAGTTCTGTACTAAAGATGGACATTTGCAGAGGATTGTCCACGCTTCCGAGAGTGGCTAGCTAAGAAAGGTATAAATGAGATTGATGAAAATATCTAATGTTAATGAGTTATTTTACTCTGAATTCTCCATTAATACCTGGTGGGTTGACTCAGGTGCCACTAGTGCACGTCTGTAATCATTGCAGGGATTGACTACTGTCCAGGCGGTAGTAAAGGGGGAGCGAATCCTAAGAGTAGCTGATGGAGCGGAGATCGAAGTGAAGGCCGTTGGAGACCTACACTTAGACTCCTAATGGCTACAATTTAATTCTGAATAAGTTTTTATTTGCTCCAGCGCCCTCAATTAAGAGAAACCTCATTTCTGTTCGAGTGTTGACAGAAACTGGTTATGACTGTCATTTTTCAAAGAGAATATGTTACATTAAATTAGGTAATAAAGTGATTGGCTTCGCCTTCGTGCGAGATAAACTATTCTTGCTCTCTTTGGATGATATGGTCCTGAATGTTAATAATGCCTGCAATGATAAAGTAATGAATGTGATAAATGAGACGTCGTCGAAATTATGGCACTGTCGCTTAGGCCATATTTATAGGGGGAGAATTGAACGTCTCATATAAGAAGAGATACTCCTTCCAATTAGACTTTTCTGACGCGGATCATTGCATAGATTGCATTAAGGGAAAGTTTACTAAAACAATAAAGAAAGGAGCCACTAGGAGCTCAAGCCACTAGAAATAATTCACACTGATATTTGTGGACCGTTCCCGGTGACATCTGTGGATGGATTTGATTCATTTATAACATTCACAAATGATTATTCCCGTTATGGTTACATTTACCCCATAAGCGACCGTTCCGAATCTCTTGAGAAATTTAAGATATTTAAAGCTGAAGTGGAGAATCAGTATAATACTAAAATTAAAGTTGTGAGATCAGACCGTGGTGGTGAATACTTTGGGAAACACGCTCCATTTGGGCAAATTCCTGGTCCATTTGCCTTGTATCTCTAGCAACATGGGATTATTGCCCAATATTCCATGCCTGGAGAACCTCAGCAGAACGGGGTAGCAGAACGACGCAACCGCACACTCATGGATATGGTGTGTAGTATGCTGAATCACTCTACTCTGTCACCTAAGTTGTGGATTGAAGCACTTAAAACAGCTGCACACATAATCAACAGAGTGCCTAGTAAATCAGTGCCTAAGACCCCTTATGAATTATGGACCGGAAGAAAACCGACACTCAATTATTTACATGTGTGGGGCTGTCGTGCGGAAGCCAGAATATTTAATCCACAATTAAAGAAATTAGATCCTAAGACTGTGAGCTGTCATTTTATCGGTTATCCCGAGAGATCCAAAGGATACCGATTTTATTGCCCAGATCGGGTTACTAAATTTGTGGAGACTAGACATGCTGTTTTCCTTAAGGACAGTAAATGGGGGAGCTCACAGAAAAGGAAAATCGATCTTGAGGAAATTCGGGCTAATATTCAAACTCCGGAAATCCGAGAGGCTGATATTCCAATTATTCAGAACATCCCCATAATTCCTAATGTGCCACGCGATGTAGCACCGCCAACGGGTAATTCTGGACCGTCTGGGGCTACACCTTCTGTTGAGGAAACTATTGAGAGTAATAATGATGATGAGCCTCAACAGATTGAAGTGACACCTAATGAAGAAGAACCTCCACATGAAGATCCTCAACCTCAAGTGACAAACAATGAAACTCAAGAATTAAAAAAGTCACAGCGGGTGAGGAGATCTGCCATCCTTGATTATTATGAAGTATACATGAATGAAGAAGACATGGGGAAGGTAGATGATCCCACCTTATTTAAAGAAGCAATAAACAACAAGGATTCATCTAAGTGGCTTCAGGCTATGAAAGATGAACTAAAATCAATGAGCCATAATAAAGTATGGGATTTAGTAGAAGTTCCTAAAGGAGTCAAAACAGTAGGCTGTAAGTGGGTCTACAAAACTAAGCTTGACTCTAGAGGGAACATCGAACAATTCAAAGCAAGGCTAGTTGCCAAGGGTTTTTCATAGAGAGAAGGAATTGACTATAATGAAACTTTTTCTCCTGTCTCTAAGAAAGACTCATTCAGAATTGTCATGGCACTAGTGGCTCACTTTGACTTAGAACTCCATTAGATGGATGTAAAGACTGCATTTCTAAATGGTGACCTAAAAGAGAATGTTTACATGACACAACCGGAAGGTTTTGTTATGGAAGGAAAATGCCATTTAGCATGCAAACTTAATAAATCCATCTATGGACTTAAACAAGCGTCCAGGCAATTGAACCTTAAATTCGATCAGATCATTAGACAGTTTGAATTTAAGGAGAATGAGGTGGACAACTGTATTTATGTTAAATATAAAGGTGGTAAATTCATCATCCTAGTACTCTATGTTGATGATATTTTGTTAGCAAGTAGCGATAAGAACATGCTGCGAGAAACTAAAGAATTCTTGTCATCAAAATTTGATATGAAAGATCTTGGTGAAGCATCTTATGTTTTGGGCATTAAGATTCACCGAGACAGGTCCAAAGGAGTGCTAGGACTATCTCAGAAAGCTTACATTTCAAGAATTTTAGAAAGATATAATATGAGTAAATGCGCCTCTTCACCTGCTCCAATAATGAAGGGCGATAAATTCGGATTATTCCAAAGTCCAAGAAATGAGTTAGAATCTAAAGAAATGGACAAGGTACCTTATGCTTCAGCTGTCGAAAGCTTGATGTATGCACAAGTCTGTACGCGACCAGACTTAGCATTCGTCACAGGGATGCTTGGCAGATTTCTGTCTAAACCAGGAATGGACCACTGGAAGGCAGTAAAGAAAGTTCTGCGTTATTTACAAGAAAACATTACATGCTTACATACAGAAGTCTGATAAGCTTGAAGTCCTTGGCTATTCAGACGCTGATTTCGCGGGGTGCGTAGACACAAAGAAATCCACTTCAGGATATATTTTCACCCTTGCGGAGGAGCTATTTCGTGGAAAAGCTCTAAACAAACGCTTACTGCATCGTCAACAATGCAAGCGGAATTTGTAGCATATTACCATGCGACGGGGCAGGCCGTATGGCTTAAGAATTTCATCCCAAGATTAAAAGTGGTTGACAGCATTGAGAGACCACTTGTTATATACTGCGATAATGAAGCTGCAGTATTCTATACGAGTAACAACAAGTCAAGTGAAGCTGCCAAACACATTGACATTAAATATCATGTTGTGAAAGATAGAGTCCAGGATCAAACAATTAAGATTGAGTACATAAATACTAAATTTATGCTTACGGATCCGCTAACCAAAGGCTTACCTCCCAACTTATTTAAAGAACATGTAGCCGGCATGGGATTAAGTGATTGTCTTTGACTAAGATCCTGGAAATAAAGGGGATTAATGTTTCAATCAACACCCGCTAAGTTAAGATGTGAGTTTATTTAAGTATTATAGTGAACTATAGGTCTTGTAGTCTTAATGACGTTTAAAGTTGTTATGACACATTGCCTTGGGGAGCTGTTTTACTTAATAGACTTAGAAATTAATTAAGCCTCTAAATCAAGGGGAGAATGTTGGTTGTTTTATTGGCTTAGAGATAAGATAAGAGATAGAATCCGTAATCGGTGGATTCAACCGAATGTCCTAAACCGAAGGAAACCCCCGAGCCCCACTAGTGCACATATAAAAAGAGAAATTGGAGAAGAACGGGACGCCGTTCGCTCTCCGACTAAAAACCCTAACTACTGTGCTCGATCCATAAACGCACTAGAAGGGTTTCGTAAGATCCTTCTACATCTCAACACCGGCGACCAAGATTGATCAAGCCGGCGTTGGCACACATCGGCACAGAGAAGCAACAGAAGAAGAAAAAGGAAACAGAGAAGAAATCAAATCGAGATGGCTTCACAAGCAGGTCAGTGATTAGAATTAAGTTTTCCGCATAGGTGATTGAATTTCTAAGAGGATAAACTCAGTGAATCAATTTTTGTCAACACTGTAGTATTAATTTCTCCAACAATAATGACAATTTTAACAGGAGGCACCATGTTCATCCTAAAGATTTAGAAATTACCATGTTAAGCAAAGAAAAAAAAAGACCGTTGGATTATTGTGAGCTCAGATTATAAAGGCGTAGATTTATCAGATAGGTAAAAATTGTATTGTTATGAAACAAACTTCGTATTAAATTCAAATAGAAAAGGCTACTTTGCTCTCCGTGTAGAACACAAACATGCGCATATACGAGCCTCGGAGGTTTTGGACTTGAAGAAGAAAACGATGCATGCACAGACGGAGGTTTCCGATTTGAAAAAAAGAAAAAGAACAAATATGCAGCTGCAGGCATACATACATCCGTTTCTATCTCAACACATGCTCATGCATGACAGATTGCCATGAGTAAAAAGGGCTGCCAAAAGTATTTATTTCCAACCTCATGTTTTTGAGCATGCTATTTCACTACAGATTGAAACTATAAGGATTTGTTATATAAAAAACACACAATTGAATTTGTTGTTAGAAATTCTTTCATAATAATGTAATTTTTATCATGGTATCTTAATACAAAGTCATGAAATGTAATGATTATGATTGTACCTTAGAAATTTAGAAATAGCGGAAAGTAACAAAGAGAACAACGATGGTAACATGTTAAAAGTATATATAAGTTTAATATGAGGGGCTACACTTACTCAAAAAAGAACAAGTAAAACAAGAAATAGAGTTGAGACTTGAGCCACTAATTTTGGTTTATCTCTACTATTATAAAAATCATTAATATTTCTGCCAATTTTTATTCGTCGCCTGAACTTTTATCCGTCGAGGGCATGTCTGACTCTAGTTCGGTGTTCTTTCTCCGCTCTTCCCATCTCTCGTTCTTTTCGTGCCGACGTGTGGGCCATCCACTCCGCTCTTCCAATCCTTCAAAATCGATCCGCTCCTCCGCTCGGAATGCCCTCGTGACCTCCTCGCGCTCGCCGCCCTCATGCGTCGCTTTCTGCCTTTCTCCACCGACAAGACGTGACTCGTGTAGTGTCCCATCCATGTCTTTATATTAGGGCGCCGACACCCTCTCTGGTCTTCCGCGCTACGGTCGTCTGATCTCTACGCCTTCTCACGAAATCCGTCACTAACCCTGAGATACTCCACCCGAGACCCCTCCCTTTTTTGTCTTCTGTGGAACACCACCTGTGGCTGTTGCTTGGCTCCCCAGCGTGGAGGTCCTCACCGCTGCAAGCCGCGCGGCTCCATGACTCCAAGGTGATCGGCTGATCGCTCGCTCCCTCTAGTCCGTGGCTGCAGCGACAACCTAGCCCGCGTGTCCCCGTGTGCCTGCTTCCGCCATCCTCACGTCCCTGTCCATGCAGGCCGCGGTAGTGGAAGATGGCAGCAGCGTGCCTATTTTGTACTTCAGTCCGTTTCGTCCGTCATTCATGAGCCCTCTTGGCCTAGCTCAGGAAACACACACTCTCACAGCTCACTGGAACACGACACACAAGCTCAAGCAGTCAACAATGGCGACGAATGCCGCAGTGGCCTCAACGGCCTATATCTTTGCGATTTTATTCTCTGAACTTGGCTCAAGGAAACGATGGAGTACAAGGGCTATTTAACGGCCAGGGGACACACACCTCGGAGCCACGAACTCCCTGCCCGGCCAGCTCGCCATGATCTGCATGATTCAGTCTTCAACGTCTCGAGCACCACACGCTCGTTCCCGGACGACTCGGCCTCCTCCAGTGCCAACCGGCACCATGCATGCCCTTCTCCCACCTATTCTCACGCACAAAACAAACTGAATCGACTCGGACTCACCGACGCGAACGCACCGCATTCTCCACGACACAGCTCGACACCACGCGACACACACGCACTGACCAGAACACATCTCGGTCAGGTTTATTTTCCTAACAATCACCCCCCTAAACTTGACATCACCATGCGCGCCGACTCACAGCAGGCATGGCTTCTCGCAGGCGTCCATGAGGAGGGCCCTCTTCTTCTTCGGCTCCCGGTAGTCCCTGGCAAGGTGACCACGAACGCTGTAGGTAAAGCACCTCCCTCGGTTGCGGCGCTCCGAACGCCCGCTGGTCCCCGAGCACGTGCTACTGCCGCCGTCGTCGTCGTCGTGGCTGCCACTGCCCTTATCGCCGCCGCCTCCGCACCACACATTTCCGCTGCGCCTCGCTTCGCCGCCGTGCTCCTTGCCGTTGCGCCGGCGAGCTTCCCACTGCTCCTCAGTGAGCAGCAGACGCCCAACACCCCCCGTCTCCTCATCGACGTCGCGAGGCTCCTCCGCCACGCGCGGCCGTCCGACGAGCTCCTCCACAGACATGGTGTTGAGGTCCATAAGCATCTTGATCGCCACCGCGACCTGCTTCATCTTCTTCGGGACCACGCGTAGGATCTTCTTCACCACGTGGCTGTCCTCCATTGCCTCGCCAAGCTCGCGCAGGCTGGCGACAAGCCCGTTGATGCACATCGCGAAGTCGTCGACGGACTCCCCGTCGTGGAACGCGACGTTCTCGAACTCCTTCAAGAGACATTGCACGTTCGCGGACTTCACACGATCATCGCCAACCCTCATCTTCTTCACCGCCTCCCACGCTTCTTTCGCCGACTTCTTCACGGCGAGCCCGGCCTTCATCTCCGACGGCACCACGCGCAAGATGGCGGCCAGCGCCTGCCGATCCTTGGCGCGCTCGGTGCTGACGGCCTCCACAGCATCCCAAAGCTCCAATGCCTCTAGGCTCACCTGCATGACCAATGACCACTCATGATAGTTGGTCTTGGTCAGTAGCGGTAGCTCAACTACACCGATGTTGAGGACGACGCGCTCCGCCACGACGCCGGGCTTCTGCGGGGTGCCGGACATCTTTGTTCCTTGCTCTGATACCAATTGTTGGCCCAGCTCAGGAAACACACACACTCTCATAGCTCACTGGAACACAACACACGAGCTCGAGCAATCAACAATGGCGACGAACGCCACGGCCGCCTCAACGGTCTGTATCTTTACGATTTTATTCTCTGAACTTGGCTCAAGAAAACAATGGAGTACAAGGGCTATTTAACGGCCAGGGGACGCACACCTCGGAGCCATGAACTCCCTGCCCGGCCAGCTCGCCATGATTTGCACGATTCAGTCTTCAATGTCTCGAGCACCACACGCTCGTTCCCGGACGACTCGGCCTCCTCCAGTGCCAACCAGCACCATGCATGCCCTTCTCCCACCTATTCTCACGCACAAAACAAACTGAATTGACTCGAACTCACCGACGCAAACGCACCACATTCTCCACGACACAGCTCGACACCACGCGACACACATGCACTGACTAGAACACATCTCGGTCAAGTTTATTTTCCTAACAAGCCCGGCCTCTGCCCCCGGCGTGAGATGAACCGCACATGCAGATTCCTAGGGAGGGAGCACACCATCGTCCTCCAGTACGCTGCCGAGCTGGAGCTCAGTTTCCTCCGGTGTTTAGTGAAATTAAGTCTTGACATACATGCCACAAAATTTCTGCAAATTCTTACGAGCTTTGGCTATTGCGTGAATTCTGTTTCTTTCCTCAGGTTCATGCTCGAATGTTTCCTCTTTGGAAGTTTTTTTTCCCTTGACTGTCAGTTGAGAGTTACTTCATGGGTTATGATAATCACAGTGTGTTTGGTGTCCTTGGTTGCTAGCAGACAAGAAGGATTGGTTCCTCCATATTTTGTTAGGTGTCATTGGAATGTGAGGATGAAGGGAATTCTGAATTCCTGTGTATAGCAATGGTTGATGAGCAGTGATTAGGATCAAACTATTCTAGAACCAATTTAAGTTGTAACAATTTGAGGTTAGTAGAAATCACAAAAGTAAAGCAAAAGGTTATGTTTGTTGTTTCTCCTGATTGAACAGAAAATATGGAATACTTCGTTTCCTTTTCGAGGATCAACCAACATTACCATGATAGTTGGCAATAGTCTGATTGTTCAATCTTTCTGAAAATGTTCTTCTATCTGATTTAAAATTCTAAGCAAATGGTGAATTAGTTTTAAGAGGGATTTCTAGATTATACCTTGTGCAGGTTTCTGTTACTAATTTAGAGTTGGTCTTTGGTGATAATAGCTAGGATGGTTGGTAAATGTTCAAAATAAATGATGTTGCTTTAGGATGAGCCGACGAGATTTAGCTTTTGTTTTGGTGCATGATAGACATAAACAACATTCAGAGGATAATAGAAATTCTGTAATTTTGTAAAGAGCAGGTACCTTTCTATGTGCAGATTCTTTTCGTCCATGGGCAGTTTTGTTGATGCTTCCTGCCATTTGTGAGGAAAAAAATGTACTTTGTCCTTTCAACTCCTGACATGTAAATCCTTTGCGATTAGGTATATGTTTATTATTCATAATTATACCATTAGGTTATTGACGTACAACTTTATAGCTACTTCAGCTTAGGGGTTGTTCTGTGATGATCCATACCATTATAATTTCTTCGGTTTTGAATATACCATTATAATTCGTGAAATTTAAACCATGCCATTACAATTATATAGGTATTCGAGATATACCACTATTTACCCCTTCGACGCACTTTTTAAAATTTTTGAACTAAATTACCCGTCTTCAACCTTCATCTTCCTCCCCTCTCTCCATGGCCCGTGCACATCTCCACGTCAGGCTCAGCCTCCGAGGCGTCCAACGGTTAGGCTGGTAGAGTGGCTTGCCGCCGCTCACGGTCGTGCTCCTGCTCCTCCTCCTGGAGCGCCTCCCCGTCCCGCTCCCTCTCCTCCTCCCACTCTGACTCCGACACCACCACCACACCCTCCCCCAACCTTCACCCCAGCGTTGCTCGCGCCCCTCCCCTCCCCCTGCCGTTGACTACATGGCCACGTCCGACTCCGACACTGACTCCCGCCTCATCTACCCGAGGCGTAGCAGTGAGCGCTCCCTCGCCTCCACTTTGACTCCGATGATTCCGCCGCCGCCGTCGTGAAGGCTGGTGGACCGTGGCCATGCTTCCTACGACGGCAACGACGAGGACAATGCCATGACGCCCCTTGCTCGCTCCACTCCTTCGGCGTCGGAGATAAAGGAGATGAAGGTTGAAGACCGGGCAATTTGGTCCAAAAATTTTAGAAAGTGCGTCAAAGGGGTAAGTAATAACATATCTCGAATAATTGTGAAATTATAATAGCATGGCTTGAATTTTACGAATTGTAATGGTATATTTCAAAACCGAAGAAATTATAATAGCATGGATCCAATTAACCCTTATGTCAAAAGGGTAAAAGCCATCATGAACAGTGACTTTAGCTGATAAAAAAATGTAACGTCAATCGTGTTCTTTTCTTTCTGCTTCCTAGATTGTGCTCCTGCCGAGTCTACGCTCAATCAACACTAGAAGTGAGATACAGTTTCCACATGACGCAAATGACTGCACGCGCTCGCGACACGGCCAAGTCCCCACTCACCTTTGGGCGAGAAATGGTGCAGGGGAAAAAGGACATACACCACGCCGGATGTTGGGAAGGTGGAGCTGGTGTTGTTGATTTATGGAGAAGGCGTTCAGCGGCAGCGATTTCACACAGGAGATCGAGAGATGGCTGACACAGGGCTCAGATAAAAATTAAATGTTTATTATCTCGTTGCAAAGCACGGCTAAATTGCTAGTCTAGATAAAACAAAAAAAATTATGTAAGTAAATTATATAACAAAGTATATATTTCTAGACATCATTAAGCACACAAAGCACTCTGCAAACCAAAATATAGGACCAAGCCGTTTGATGAGAAATATCGGACAATGTTGTTCTTCTTGACACACGGACTAACTAACCCACTACTACTGCTATCTATCTATTATATTATAAAAATAACATGAAAAGAAGCCACCATGTTCCCTCCAGAGCCCTAAAAATTACTATTTATTTTTAATAAATAACACTATTGACTTTTATCGTGACGTTTGACAATTCATGTTATTCAAAAAGTTAATATAAATATAAAAAAATGAGCCGTGCTTAAAGTTCCTTTAGCAATAAACCAAGTCGTAACAAAACAAACTATATTTTCTTAAATTTTTTAAATAAAACGAATAACCAAACATTATGTTAAAAGTCAACAGCATCATCTATTAAATAATTAAATACGGAGAGAGTACCACGATAATTGTAAAACAAAAGAAAAAAAAAACTGATCGAGGTGAGCTTATATTATAACAGTTGAGATCTAATAGCAAATATAGATGGATATATCACAAGTTAGAGTTGTAGACTAACCAATAAAAAAACTATCTGCAGTCGGTCTTCTGACTCGAATTGCCGCAAAGCAACATAACTCATAATCTCCATTATTATAAAAATTTATACGACGGTTCCGTTCGTCCGTCGCTCACGTCAGCTCCGTGCGACCTGGGTCGTTTCTCCGCCAGATATTTCAACTTTTTGGAGCTTCCACAAACGCAACGTCGATCGATCTAAGCAGGCGTATAGGGATTCACCTGGCGGAGATGAGATGAGGAATCAGAATCACTCACCTGGCGAAAGATGGCGTCGGAGCTGAGGGGGCTCTCCCTGACGCGGCAGTGGCCGGGCGGGTCCCTGTCGCTGCCGCCGTTCTCCCTCTGTTCACCGGCGGTTGAGTCGGGAGCGGCGGCGTGGCTCCACAAGCGGAGGGCAGCAGCGTCGTCGGGGTCGCCCACGCGATCGGGGGCCAGCGACGGGGGCGGGGCCATCGGCGCAAGGTTCTAGAAGGTTCGAGGTGGAGTGGAGGAGAAGGAGGAGGCGATGGCGGAGGGCATAGGCTTCGGGTGGCGAGGGCGGTGGCGGTGGCGGTGGTTTTGGGTGCAGGGGTGGTGGTGGGTTTTGCTGCCGCGCGGTGGTGTGTGCTGACGCGCAAAAGCGACGGGGAGATGCCGAGATGGAGGGGGCGTCACCCTGGTGCCACGTGGTGGGCCGGGTCCGGCAGGGCGCCAGGCGTCCTCCACCGTTGTCACCGGCTTTTGCGAAGGCGGCTTACGCTGTCTGGCTGAATCAAGCCAAAGGAGATTTTGCTCCAATTTCTTTACTTTCTCGTATAAATAAGAGTATCTATACTTATTAATAAAATTTATAATTTGTTCATAGCTGACGTCAGCCTATGTGACTTAGGTTGTTTCTCCGCCAGATTGCTATGCCACGTGGCTCACTGTGATTGCAAGGATTGCTCTGTTCCTATGCAATTTCTTAGCCGTTCGATATGAACGAGAAAAATCACGCCGAGCTGTGGTTGCAACGGCTTGATTTGCGCTCGACGCCGCAGCCACCGCCGATCTAGGAGCCCCGCCGCCCTCTTCCTCATCCGCTCTATTTCACCGCCGAGCTTGAGGGAGAGGCTGCGATGTCGACAGTGCTCATCGCTGCAGCATCGGAGAGGAGAGAGGCTAGCACTATGACCCGCTGGAGATGGTGAAGGGGGGAGGGGGGGGGAGAGGGCTAAGCTCTTACAGTCGCTAGTCGTCGTCGGCTTGTCAGAGTGGAGACCAATGACCATCGACGACGGTGACACATCGTGAGGAAGAGGCGGCGGCTGTCGATGTGGTGTGTGGTGGAGGCGGCAGCTGTTGGTGCTGCGCAACGAGTAGACGGCGGTGACCAGGGTGCGCCGTGTCCCGAGAAGGAGGTGGCGGCAGCTGTTGGTGCAGCGGGTGGAGACAGTGAGGAGGAAAGAGGAGAGAGTGATGCGGAGGAGAAACTTAGGGTTTCTGCTCGTTCCCACATCGGGCTGCCACCTCCGCTGGGCCTGTGGCTCTACTGGGCCACTCGGCGCCAATGGCCCATGCACACCTCCTGGGCCTTTGGGGCTGGCTCGGCCTTTTGGGCTGAATTAAGTTTTGTTTGTTTCAATTGATTTAATCCGTTTCTCAATTTTCAGGATTAAGTTTAGTACCTACTTGGCTATTTAAAATTGATAATAGAATTACAATAAGTTTTATGGCTGCAAAATAAGTTAATTCTCCTTGCTAAGAAAATTGGGACACCATCCCCTTTCTTCCTCGCAGGCTCACAGCGGCGCACCACGCGGTAAGATACATAGGAGAAGGAAAAAAAGGCCACCACCAAAATCAGGCTCTGACCTGGTAGTTTACATTTTCACCTCTTGACCAGGAGCGTGACCGGCCAGGTTATGAACTATAAGTAACTTCGTTACTTTGTACATCTATTGCTTTTGATTTTCGAGGACCTATTGCTTATCTTTAATTGTATGCTCGATCAAAATATAAGAATCAATCAGATATGCAAGATGCAGCTCCAACAGCTAGGCTGGTGTATACATGAAACCGCCTGCAAAAATTGATGATTTTCACGTGCCTTTTGTTAGAGGCGGTTGTTCGAACCACTCATACAAATCTATTTTATCCGCATGTACAAACTTTTTTTTAAGTAGCGATAGGAACACACATAAAGCAGAGCTTTATAATTCGATCACTCTTCTTGTGCAACATGGGATACTAGGAGATTACGTATGATTCTATAATTAAAATCGACTTCACTCCGTGCAACGCACGAGCATTTTGCTAGTATACTATAAAACGCCAATTTGCAGGCGACTAAAAATGAGCCGCCTGTAAAAATGGATCGAAGATCCCCAGTCATAGACCGTTCATAGGCGGTCACCTAAGTCAACCGCCTCTGAAAATGACTTTATTTTGACAAGCGGTTGACTTAAGCGTCCGCTTGTGAAAATCGATTTTTATAGACGGACCCTTAAGACGTCCACCGGCGAAAATCGATTTTTACATGCGGCCCTCAAGACGTCCACCTGTAAAAATGGATCGAAGATCCCTGGTCACAGACCGCCTGTGAAAATAGATTTTCATAGACGGTCACCTAAGTCAACCGCCTCTAAAAATGACTTTATTTTCATAGGCGGTCGACTTAAGCGTCTATATGTGAAAATCGATTTTTACAGATGGACCCTTAAGACATCCGTATGTGAAAATCGATTTTTATAGGCAGACACTTAAGATGCATGCCTGTAAAAATCAATTTTTGAAGAAAAAACATATATAGCCTAACTTTTTCATATGAAGTCGGATGAAGACAAACTTTATATTAAAATTGTAGAGCTCAACGAGATCCACAACTTTGTAGTTGAAAACTTTTTCATTTGTCATCGTTTAGAGGTCTTATTCATGACAAAATCTCATATTTATTTTAACAAAATCTCATATCTATGTTTTAAACAATCTCCGATAGAGACGAGCTCTATATGAAAATTATAGAGCTCGACGAGATCTACAATTTTCTAGTTGACAACTGTTTTATTTGAGATCATTTAGAGCATCAAACAATCATTATAAGTTTCGAAGATGTGAAGTTAAAAAAATAGCATCCTGAGTCTTACAAGAAGTGCTTGATGGTGAGAGGATGGTAAGCAAAATAGTGTGTGAAGAAGGAGGTCTCAGGTTCGAATGCTATATTTCGCATGCATGTGTAATTTATGTAAAAAATAGTGAGATTGTGGTTTTAAATGTGCAATTGCACTCCTCTTAAGTAAGAGGTCGATTTTCATATGTCTTTTCTTGCAGGCGGTTGACTTTTTCGTGTGTGAAAATTGATTTTGATCGTCTATAATAGCATGTTACCTGTTAGTGATAAAAAATATACGACCATACCAGTCCTAAAAGGGCATTGCAGATGTAAGCCTCTAGGAATATCGGGTGAGGTCGCAGCTAGATATCAGAAACGGCTGTTAGTCCGGTGGTAGGAGCGTGGCAATCTGGCCGATGGCGGTACCGCGGTAGGCATGAGCACATGAGGTGAGGGCGCCAGTCCAACGACGGTTCTCACGAGGATCGGTCGGCTTCGAGATGAAATTAATATACTCTTGGAGATCCATTCTTGTTATTCCTATGATAGATTATAGAGGAAAAGACGGGAGATTGAGATCGATAAGATGAACTATCAGCCAGGAAGGTCAAGAGCGAACGGAAAAGAATGGGAGCTGCGAGATCAAGGAAATAGAGAAAGAATGGGGAGCTACGAGATACGATGCGGAGTTGACGGGTTGGCCTCGGGAGGTTACGAAATTTATTTTGACCAGGTAAGCTGCATTCAATCTCTACTCTACTAGGCATTGTACGTGTACTTCCAATTCTATATTGTTTTAGTCTTTTTCTTTTGAAAAAGACTGATTTTCTTGAGTTACTAAACAGTGCAATTTTCGTAAAAAAAACATCTTCTTCAAAAACTTTTTTATTTTTAATTTTCTAATATTTAACTCATATTCGTTTGTGCCGTTGATTCCTTGGTTAATTTCTTCTCCATTAATATTAGAGAAAATGAATTTAAATTTGACATACCAAGCTTTGATGCTGCTATCTGTCATTGAAATGCGTTGCCCCTCGCAACAGTTATGTGGTCGTCTCTAGCCATAGGACAGGATAAGAAAGATCGGATGAGAAGGACATGATTGGGGAGGAGGAGGGTAGCAAAGAGCAAACAGAAGGAGCAGAAATTTTTTCACGACTTGAGTAGGAAATTCAGATTTGCTTCAGCTGAAACTATGAACCTTACGAATAAGCAAAAGGCATAAATCCAACTAAACTATGAACCTTATTAAGGACATTTGGTAATTAACATCGTCTTGAAAGTATCAAAGACAGTTGATTTTTAAAACCTTGGTTTACCACTCCATACAAGGAAATTAAGAAAAGTTGATGTCCAGCCTCTCATCGATGAAGTTTGGAATAGAGTTCCAAGATGGAAGGGTCGTTTCTTCACCTCAATGGGGAGGGAAACACTGGTTAAATCAGTTCTGTCCTCCATTCCAACCTACCACCTAATGGTCTTGCCTATTCAAAAATGGTTAATCAAGAGAATTGATCGAATAAGGAGATCTTTTCTGTGGAAAGGTGAAGACCCGGAATATGTAACCTCGGGACAATGCTTAGTTAGCTGGCAAGTTGTTTGCCGGTCAAAAGAACCGGGAGGGCTTGGAATCCTAGACTTAAGACAATTTGGCAAGATCACTACGCTTGAGGTGGCTTTGCTCAAGTGGAAGGATGACAAAAAACCCTGGGCACAGATGGAAACGCCGTGCAACGAGGTTGATAAGGCCCTCTTCCAGGCCGGCACTTAGATTTTTATTGGGAGATGGCAACATAGCTTCCTTTTGGAATGATAATTGGCTGGATAACCGGTGCCCGAAAGATATTGCCCCTGCCCTATTCAAGCTAGCCAAAAGAAAAAACAGGACCGTCCATTCTGAGCTTGTTTTCAATTCCTGGATCACAATGTTAAGACCATTAACAACCATTGAGGAAATAAATAAGCTGGTTACTTTGTCTCATTCACTCCAAAACATTGCTCTCAGCAGGACCATAAAAGACTATATCATCTGGAGATGGGAAGCAAATGGTGAATATTCTGCCAGAAGTGCCTACAAGCCTCAGTTCTATGGATCACATACACACTCTGCTTTCACTGTGCTATGGAAGAACACTGCTGAACCAAAACAAAAGTTTTTTGATTGGCTACTACTGCATAAGAAGGCCTTGACAGCTAAAAACTTGCTAAGAAGACACTGGCCTTGTGATTGGACCTGCTCTCTTTGCAAGGAAACCTTTGAAGATACAAACCATATAGCAAAAGATTGCCCCTTCACTTCAAAAGTATGGGATCTCACCGTCTCTTGGAGAAATCTTTCTCCATCACCACCACAAAATGCTTTCCATGCGCATGGTGGCAGGCGATAACTTCAATCCAGCCCAAAGATCGAAGGAGAAAAATCTTGGCGGTCTCACTAACAGTATGGTGGAACATATGGCTAGAACGCAACCGAAGAGTGTTTCAAGGATGTGCACGAGATGAGACCAGAATTGCTTCCCTAGTTGTACAGGATTTAAACCAAAAAGATGCCCCTCTACATCATCTGTAATAAGTTTCCTAGCCACTTGTTGTTCTTTCATCTCTTGTTTTTTCCTTTATCTCTGGAGCTTCCTTCAGAGTTCCTAGGACTATAAAGTTTGTAACGCTTCTATCTCCTTCTTAATATAATCTAGGCAGAGCTCCTGCCTTTTGCCTCAAAAAAAAATGTTCTCATCTGAGATGGTTTTTAGTGGGGTGCCCAGTGATGAGGTGTGATAACCACCCATCACTAATATTATTATGATGTAAGATAGATTGTTTTAAACCGTTTATTATGAGCTTGCCTTCAATACTTAGATTTTTAAGGACTTGCTGGAGTTTTATAGTGTTAAATCCTATATGAATTAAATTTTTAAAAATCTTTGAAGTATTTTTTAAAATTTCTTGTCACGCAATTGCATGAGCCGCCCATCTAGTTTTTATAAATGAAAAGCTTTGCAAGTAATGCTAGCATTCGAGCGCGCGTGCATGCTAGCAACGATGCTTACAGAATGCTTTCATACTAACCGGAAAGGGTAACTATTTCTCATTATTGCCTTTTTTCTTGTCCTGAGGTATTATATGGAAGGAGATAATAGCTTATTTTTTTTCAAAAATTATAAAATAATCAATATTTTGTTCTGTTGCTACAGCTGTATCACACACAATTGTCATGGGTTTTATATGATACTTTCATAAGAATGTTTAGATTTCAAGTGCCTCGTTCGTTTTTTTCATCCCTTGGATGACAATTCAATAGTTTTTATCCCTCTCCTATTTACTTATTACTCTCCGTAATGGTTAAACAATAAATTATCTAACAAATAAAAATTACAAAATTACAAGAAAAATCAAAATTAGCTAAAAAACAAAACAAGACCATATATAACAATAAAATTGTAGTTAAAATGAACTAAAATTACACATTGTATACACAACCATTTTAGACTTAACGTGCAACTTTGAAATCTATCAAATCACACACAAGTAACTTTGACAACAAAAATTTGAAACATGCGTATGCAAAACCATACCCCTAAGATTGCTAGTTACTACTACTAGTAATCAATCATGCAGTGACGTGTTTGATACATCAAACCAAAGCGGCCATGGCCATCGCGGCAGCCGCCAAGGCGGAAGCGAGCGACGCCGCGAAGGCAGACCCCGCTCCAGTGACGTAGTCCGTCGACGGCGCTGGCACTGGTGTCGGTGACAGCGAGAGCGGCGGCATAGACGATGACGATGCCTGCGCCGACCTTGAGAACGACGGCGCCGGCGCCGGGGACGGCGAGAGCGGCGGCGTAGACGACGACGGTGACTGTGCTGGTGCTGGGAACGACGGTGACGGCGCTGGTGCCGGCGGTTCGTCGGTGAGGACGTTGATCATGAGCCTCTGGCCCTTGTTGCAGTGGTCGAGGTCGGCGCTGGCGAAGTAGGTGTAGCCGGGGGTGTAGAGGATGAAGACCCTGACGCCGTCGCCCGGCACGGGCACGTCGCCGGCGTCGATGCCGGCCGTCTCGTTGCAGTGGTAGTACCCGGCCTTGCTCACCTTGATCACCGAGTCGTTCCTGTACTCGAACTCTGCGCCACGCAATTAATGATGCGAGACTTACAAACACGAGGTTGATGGCGATGGAAGATGTGGTTGGTTACCGATGGAGTCGTCGACGTAGAAGGCGATGGAGGATGCCCACGTACAGCTCCTTGTCCTCCGGCGGCGGGACGATCCACCCGTCGGGGCCACCGGCTCGGTACCGCTTCCCCGTCCCCGCAGCCGCCGGGTTAGAGGCTGCGAGGACGGCGACGAGCAGGAGGAGACGAGACGAGGCCTTTGGACTCCATCCGGCCGATGAGCAGCGAGCAGTTGCATTGCTTTGCATGCGATGCGAACTCGATCCCATCCAACTATCCAAGCATGGCGCGCGGGCTTCGACGTCGTCACTGACCTTAAGTCCTTAATTAATTCCTTCCTTTTTCTGTATACCCGTGACGAATCTAATTACAAAATCCTGCCTTCTTTAAACCAAAGCTTATATGGAGAAATGACATCAACCACTAATCAACAAGCTAACATATATAAGCTAGTACGTGACGAAGAACAGTGCTGGTAGGGGCACTAAACAATTACTTTCTCTGTCTGATCTGTTGACTACGGCCGTCTTATTTTAACCATAAATTACTTTACGATTATATTATAATAAATAAAAGTTATACAATTATATTTATCACTCTACACACTTCCATAATATGATATATTATCAAGTATTTACCATCAGTATAATATGAAATAGCGCACAAGCATGCACCTTTTTCTTCGACACTGGCCTTAGGTCCTTAATTAACTTCTTCCTTTCTTGAATTTTTTTATTTTTATATTTATTTAATAAAATATTTATAAAATTATATTTTTATTTGAAATATTTACAAAAATATACCCCTAACGCTCTCTAGGAGGGCTTTTTTTTTTTATAAAATCACCCTCCCAGAGAGTGATTTGATGACGTGGCTAACGGCCATAGGCCGGGCGGCCCATGGCCGTCAGCCATTTTGCAGGCGGCCCCTTGGTTGCCGAAAAACCGCCCTCTAGAAGGGCAGCAAGGGAACCGCCTGCAAAAAGCCGGCCGTGGGGCTGGCAAATTTACAGGCTGTGGCCGGCTTTTTACAGGCGGCTCCCTTGCCGCCCTCCTAGAGGGCGGTTTTTCGGCGGCCAGGGGGCCGCCTGTAAATTTGCCGGCCCTGCGGCCGGCTATTTTGCAGGCAGCTCCCTTGCCGCCCTCTGAGAGGGCGATTTTTAGCTGGCCAGTATAAAACCCCCTCTCAGACTCCAAAAATATCATAAAATTCACAGAAATCACAGAAAAAAAAAGAGAAAAGTGAGAGCGAGGCTGAATTAAAGCAGCGAAGCTCTGCCGATTTGCTAATTCATCTGCAGGTAAAATCTATTGTCCCTTTGTAATTTTTATTTCTATGTAAGAATTGATGTAGTATTGTACTGGTTACGTGTATAGTACCATATGAAAATAAGTTGTTATTCCTAGATCTGTAGGTTTTTAGTCAATCTGTTAGATGACTTAATATGTGTAGAGATGGTAGTTATAAAATCTCGATTACATGGTTTTAGATATGAGGAGAATGTTGTTACCTAGTTTAATTGTATTTTTTCATCAACAGATATGTCAAATAAGGTGAGATTTCAGTTATTTCACGGGCAAGAGAATATTAGGTATGGTCCACAAGGTGTAGATCTGTCGGAGTTTTGTTCAACGGCTAAGGGTATTGATAGGCCAGCTGAGAGAAGTTTTGGGTCAGTGTACAACTGGCTGATGCGAGGCTTTCGACTGGACTCCCAGATCAACGCAATAACCTTGTATGTTGCAGTCAGTCGTGCAGTTGAAGGTTTTTTTTGGGAACTGATGCCGGTGGATTGTACTGCCACTTGGAGAATGCATTCCAATGTGGTTGGCCACTGGGCATACTTGTGTCGATGTATGAGAAGGATAACACTGCTGCTGCAATACCCGTGCAAGATGATGAGGATCCAAGTACGACAGGAGGTGATGTTGAAGCAATAGAAGAAAATGAAGGAGGGAACGAAGAAGATAGGCAAGAAAATGAAGGAGGGAAGGAAGAAGATAGGCAGCCAACATGTGTTGCAGATGAGGGCAAACTAATCAACACCATAGTTGAAGAAATGGATAGGGAAGATGCTGAAAATAAGCATGCAGAGGATAATGATTCGTCTGATGAGGACAACGTGACGCTTGCAGAATGGAGGAATGAGAACTTCTCCGGCCTTGCTATCTCCGAGGGGCATCATGTGCCATGGGAGTACAAGGAGAACGAGGTCATCCAGGGGGCTAAGTATGCATATGTAGAGGGTTTGAAGGAGACAGTGAAACAATGGACGGTGTCACTTCAGAGGGAGTTCTCGGTCGTGAAGTCAAGCAAATTAGTGTATGAAGTGAAGTGCGTGAAGGATGTGTGTTCATGGCGGGTGCACGCATTTAAGGGTAAATGGAAGGATTATTGGCAAGTTTCAATCATGACCGAACATTCATGTTACTTACCAGGTGTTGAAAAATATCATAGAAACATGACATCTGTATTTGTTCAACAGAGATGTTCTTTCGCATTGTGAACAACTTGGGATACGAACCAAGGTCAATTGTTAGACATATTGAAGAGAAATTCAAATACACAATTAGCTATGCTAAGTCTTGGAGGGCAAAACAGAAGGTTATATAGATGAGGTTTGGCACATTTGAAACATCTTATGATAATTTGCCTCGTCTGTTAGCCTGTATTCTTCAGAGGAATCTAAAGACCTGCTACGATCTAAAAGTTTTTTCATCAATTGACCATGGTAATAAAAGTGTGTTATAATGTGTATTTTTTTCATTAGGTGCTTGTATTCAGGCATTTGTGCATTGTCGTCCCATCCTCTGCATCGATGGGACATTTCTGACCGGAAAGTACAGAGGGCAAATATTAACAGCAATTGGAGTTGATGGGAACAACCAAGTTCTACCAGTGGCTTTTGCTTTTGTTGAGAATGAGAACACTGATAGTTGGCATTGGTTCCTAGAAAGGGTTAAGCCTGTAGTTGTACGGATGAGACCAGACGTATGCCTCATACATGACCGTCACATCGGCTTGCTGCGGACAATTGAGGAATTGAGATATGGATGTGCTAAGAAGGGATACCCACCAAGGTGGTCTGATGTCCAAAGCAGATGGTGCATGCACATATAGGTGCTAATTTCTATAGGCAGTTTAAAAATAAACACCTTATGAATCTTTTCAAGAGGCTGTGCGCCCATAATCTAGAAAAGAAATTCAATGAGCTTTGGAGGAGGTTAGATGAGCTGACTTCTAAACAAACAGATGAGTAGTCTAGAAGGGTTACCCTTATAGAGGATGAGACTCCACAAGCTCTTGGACCTCTATCAAGTGACGGACCTTATATGAGAAAGGTCGGCATCCTCGGTTAGAAATTTTTAGAGTGGATTGAGAATGAGCTAAAGGAGAAATGGGCATTGTTGTATGATAAGGATGGTTCTCGATTTGATATAATGACCACAAATTTGGTAGAGGTTTATAACTGGGAAATGCGTGGTGTTCGAGAGCTCCCACTTGTTGGTATAGTTGAATTTATCTTGCATGACACATGCAAGTACTTCAGAGATCGGTTCAGACAAGCCGGCCTCTCAATGGTGGATAATAATCTTTTCTTTGGCACACTACTAACTAAGTACCTGCAAGATAAAAGTAAAAGGCCTGAAGACATCGAGCTATACCTCAAGGTACACAAGAACACAGATTTGAAATATTGTGTGTCGACAAGGGCATGTGTGGAATCTATCGTAAAAGAGTTGTGCAGGAGCGCGTCCTGAAGGAAGACGGGACCTGCAAGTGCTCGTGCCGAAAGCCTACTCTGCTCCACAAGCCATGCTCTCATGTTATTGCTGCGAGCGGTGAGTGTGGGATAGAAGCACGTTATTTTGTCTCACCTTATTTCAGAAAAGAAGCAATCTATAATACCTGGAGTGGAGAGATATACGGCTTCGGTATGGCGGGGTCATTTACTATAGAGCATTCTCAAGCTATCTACATTCCTGACCCAACAAAATTGAGGGATAAAGCAGGTCGCCGCAAGACAAGACGCATCCGTAATGACATGGATGAATCAGAAGCCGGTGAAAGGCATAAACGTTGTTCAAAGTGCGACCAAACAGGTCACACATATAAGAAATGTCCAAAGAATGCAACCGGTCCAAGTGCGGCGGAAGTTGGACCGTCGGGTTCAGGCGCTGATGGCAGTCGTCCTACGGGTGAAGGCACTACTTCAAGACGACCCCGTCCTAGACGTTCTCGAGCATTTGGTGGTGGTGCGGTGTAGTATAAGTATATGCTTGAACTTAAGTCTATGCTTGTTTATTGTCATGTAATAATGTGATAAATCTTAATTTTACAAACTTACTTTTACTTGTTGCTTTGATAATTAAATTTACGCTAACTCTCTATTTGTATACAGGTATGGCGTACCATACACCGGAGCTGCTCGACACCGGGGCCTCGACCAGTCCCACCGGTCTTACTTGTCAGCCGTCGAGGGTGCCCAGCTAGCCACTTCCGTCCACGGCCTTCACGTCACCTCCTACGGATAGACCTCCGGTTCCGTGAGAGGTAAGAGCTATACCAATATTCGTTCACATCATTTGTACATATGTATGTTCCCTAGTACTGACTACAGTGCTATATTCTGTAGGTTGCGTGAGGCTGGACTTCTTCCGCTGTGTAGGCTAGTTGAGCCTGCACCTGACGAGAGAGACCCCGCCAGGCGATGGGACGCTGACCGGTCACTTCTGGCAGCACTGGTGGATCGCTGGAGACCGGAGACCCACACGTTCCACCTACCATGCGGCGAGATGACTCCCACACTCCAGGATGTGGCCTACCTACTAGGACTTCCCCTCGCAAGCGGTGTAGTCGGTCCGGTTGACAGGGCGCACGGTTGGTCGCAGGACATCACTGCTCGGTTCGAGGCCGTGTACCGTCGTCCTGAACTTGGTATGCCGAGTTCGCTACCACCTTACACCACGAGCGGCCCCTCGCAGGCGTGGCTGCTATAGTTCACCGTAAGTCGCGGATTCCTTCGATTTACAATCGTCCGACCTATAAAGCAATAGTTCTGCTGACTATAATCTTGCTTTACAGCCTGATCAGCTAGACCCTGACGCCGACGAAGACTCGGTGCTGCAGAGTATGGAGGCCTACCTGTTGTGGCTGTTTGGGTGGGTGATGTTCACCAGCACGACGAGGCACGCAGTGGACAAGGGAGTGATCCACTACGCGCGTGCGATCGTCGACAGTGAGGACGGTTGCGTACCGCAGTGTAGCTGGGGATCTGCTGTGTTAGCGACGACGTATCGTGCTATTTGTAACGCGTGTACAAAGACCGATCCAGGTGTGATTCTCGCGGGTTGCCCTCTCCTTCTGCAACTATAGGCAGCCGAGCGGTTCGCGATAGGCCGCCATCTGATTGAACACTCTCCCTATGAGGGCAGCCTTGGAGGCTTGTACGGACAGTCGCCCGAGGACGGTCTGACTATGGGGACGGTATGGTGTCGCCGTGAGGTACGTAACGTGAAATTCTATGTTTACCACTTATGCGCAAACACTGACGTGTTCCTCTTTCCTATTTTGCAACGTCGTTACGCCCATACGCAGGTTAGGAGGGCCTACTTCGACTTCGTTATGGAGTTCGACCGCCTGCTGCCCAGCGACGTCTTCTGGGAGCCGTATAGTCCGCAGGCCATCGCGGCCCGTGCACCGCTCGAACTCTCGTCTCTTTGCACGCGCGACCAGACGTACTGGATGACCACAGTGCTGTTGGTGTTCGACATCTTCGTCAAGCCCCACTATCTAGAGCGTGTGATGCGACAGTTCGGCCTACGTCAACACTCCCCTGTGCCCGTGGAGATCGTTGTGCCTCGTGACGTGCACCGGTTAGTACAGCTGCGATCTTTGTTGAGTACTATAACTCTTTAATGTAGTCTAATACACTCTCTGTAAATAGGTATAATCATAGGAGACAGGCAGACGACGCTCAGTGGTATCCCCGTCTGCAGAAGTACGTGCAGAATTGGTTGTTGGCGACGGAGGAGGTCATCAACGACATACATCCACACACTGAGGACACCTACCTAGTATACCTCAGATGGTACCAGCCCCGCACCCGCACACGCGTGACGTTCATCCCAAATGATCCACAACCACACGTTGCCGCTACGACGGACACGTATCCTAGACACCGTGACCAGGACTACTTTCGCGCGGTAAGTCATATTATCTTTGCACTTTGCTATTCTCTTTGTAGGTGTCCACAGATGCATATTCACGTCACATTTGAAATAGGCCGACGCAGCGCGACAGGTTCAGGCAGATGTGAACGCGGCGTTTGGACGGTTGGACAGTGGGATCATGCTGACTGCGGACGAGCAGAGGACGACTTTCGGGAGGATTCGTCATGCGATGCACACAGTGATTCGTGCGCTCACTTGTCGTGCGGCCGACGCGGTACCTCCCATAGCTGTACATCAGCACCACCCACGGCCAGCAGGAGCAGGAGCAGGAGTACGCCCACAGGGTTCCAGTCGGCCAACTGGCCCCTCTAGAGGTAAATTCCGCTAACCATCGGTTCATAACATGTTTCCTTCTATGACATGCACCGTTTTACATCAATATGCTCCCGTGCAGCTTTCGCTACATCGTACCTACATCCCTCCGGAGCTAGCACGTCGACGCAGGGAGCGTACCACACATGACCCCACGCGCAGCAGGGCATGATCAGTGCCCCCTGGGCCACCACAGCAAGTCCTTCAGGTTATATCAAACTTTATTTTTGCCTTGCAAAATTTCGGTTTGCAATTATCAACAATTTTGTGCATAGGGTTTCACTCTACAGTGCCGGGGATGTTTGCTGGCGCTGGCTCCTCCGCGCAGGGCATACGCGATAGCGGTTGGGTACAGGATCCTTTCGAGGGGGACGACTTGGAGGACGAGGACGAGGAGATCCACGAGGTACTAGGTTCCTCGCAGCTCGAAGGAGCTTCGCCACCGCAGACATAGGACCCACCAGCTGCCACACCCGTGCAAGCGGCCCGCGCTGGCCGTGCTGTACCACCAGACCGGCTGACGTACTCTAAGGACCAAGTGCGAGCGCAGGCTAGGAGGACGAAGAGGCCTAGAGGTTATGGTCAGGACCCGTAGTACATTATACCAGTAATAGTTCGCCTGTTGTACATCGTGTTTAATTAATTCTACGTTTACTGAAGAAACCCCTTTACTTCGTTTACGCTCGTCGATCAAACGATGTATTCCTCACGATCTATATTTACAACGAAACTGATCAAAAACATGAATTTTCAAGTTTCAACTTCACGGCGAAAGTAAATTCCGAGCGGTGACAACCGAGCACACGCTAATTGCTTATGAACATAATGAAATTATCCATCCAACAAGTACAAACGGCACATGAAACGTTTCTAGTTATCGTTATTACATGTCTTAGGGTATTTCAAACGGATATCCAACTAGATATGCAACTACTATGTGCAGTGTGGGTACTTCCCCTTTCTCGCCGTCTCCGGTCCAACTTCCTTTGCACGCAGTGCTCTCTCTCTCGCTTCCTCTCCCTCTCTGCCTCACGGGCTTCCTTCTCCTGCCGCTCCTTCTCCTCCTTCCTCTTTTGCTCAGCCTCCCACTTTTCTTTCGCCGCCCAAAGGTGTTTGAGGTGGTCCCTGTGACATTCCTACGACATACGAAGATACTGTGCATCCTGTGGACAGATCTCTGTATTTATCCACTACACAAAGTCGCACAGAGGCGGAAGAGGCTTCGGTGCCTTGACATATACAAATTTGTTAGCTCAAAGGTTCAAATATTTTGTACTACAAGATAATTCGTATTATCTCCACTGGCTTTTTTGCCTTCCCCTTCTTCCCTTGCAGCTTCGGCTTCTCCGGGGAGTACGCATAATTCGCACACATCCAATACCTTTGCCGGAATGTGTAATTCTTCTTACTTATTTCAACCTTGCATTCATCTCCGCACCAACACATCGGCGGAGGCATGTCAATCAGAGGTCGTTGATGACTGGACATACTGAACGCATTCATAGCAACCTACATTAAAACAAATAAACGCAAGTTATAAATCGCTAGGCCAAAAATAACTTATACAACTACATACCTACGGTATACTACACATGACTAAAAAAATAAAATATCATCGTCCTCATTTCCATCTCCCTGATGTTTTCCGAACTAGTGCTACTCATTTAGTAAAAAAAAACCTAACTTCTCTCATACGACCTATCAATGTCCTTAGCCGTTATGTTCAACTACAATAAATCTATATTCTGTGGACCAAATCTAACATTTATTTACTTGCCAAATAAGTAGTACAATACTACACATACTACATCATTTGATGAATAGAAATGAAAATTACAAAGAGCCATAAAATATTACCTGTAGACGAATCCGTAAACCGGTAGGGCTTCGTTGCTTTCGTTCGTCTTTCTTCTCAACTCTCTCTTATTTTTTCTATTATTTTTGTGAATTTTATGAATTTTTTGGAGGCTGGGAGGGGGTTTTATAGCGAGGCAGTAAAAAATCGCCCTCCCAGAGGGCGATTTTTTTAATAAAATAGGCTATTTTGCAGGTGGCCCCCTGGCCGCCGAAAAACTGCCCACTAGGAGGGTGGCAAGGGGGCCGCCTGTAAATTTGCCGCCACGCGGCCGACTTTTTGCAGGCGACCCTCTTGTAGCCTTCCTAGAGAACGGTTTTTCGATGACCAGGGGGCCGCCTACAAAATAGCTGACGGCCGTGGGCCACCCGGCCTACGGCCGTCAGCCACGTCATCAAATCGCCCTCTGGGAGGGCGATTTCATAAAAAAGCCCTTCCAGAAGGCGTTGGGGGTATATTTTTGTAAATATTTCAAATGAAAATGTAATTTTATAAATATTTTATTAAATAAATATAAAAAGAAAAAAATTCTTTCTTTCTCTGTATAACTGTTTGTCATGTTCAGAGGGCGATTTGATAAAAAACGCCCTTCCAGAGAGCGTTGGGAGTATATTTTTGTAAATATTTCAAATGAAAATGTAATTTTATAAATGTTTTATTAAATAAATATAAAAATAAAAAAAATTCTTCCTTTCTCTGTATAACTGTTTGTCCTGAACATGACATTGTCCTGAATAAGGCCCAAATCTTTTAAGTCTTAACAAGTCTAGCCAGCCCATCAAAAGAGGTAACCACTCCCGGCCTACTCATGATGATTAGACTTTGGGTTTCACTAGGCCATCCTACTAAAGTGGTGTTTATCATGGTTTGCCGGCGTTAAACAACTCTGCGTGATAGCGAAAAATTAGTGTTCACTCTGTTTTTAAGGTTTGACGTCATTAACTTTTAAACATATATTTAACTATTCATCGTATTTAAAAAATTATATAATTACCATTTTTTTGTTGTGAATTATTTTATCATTAAAGATAATTTAAGCATGACTTATATTTTTACGAGATACATTTTTTTATATATTTGTATAAAATTTTTAAATACAATAAACGGTCAAATATATGTTTAAAAGTCAACGACATTGATTATTAAAAATTGAAGAGAGTACCACTCTAGTCATAGTAGATAGATAGTATTTAAATTGACGTTTATGACAAGATTAAAACTTTGACCATCCATAATTTCTTAAATACTTAGTTTAAAAAAGAATATCATAATATTGCTTATAAACTTTTTAGGTTTTATAAAATACTCTAATATAAAATCTGTAGGATTGAACGCAAAAGTTAACTCTACTAAAGGGGATGAACTATAGAAACCCTCCAAACCAAATCTTTTAATGAAACTAAAACAACCATATGAAAACAGTAACTTGATAGAGCTCTGTCCGACCGACGTTAAAAGTCCAGTCTAACCACCCGTACACCACAATTACGAGCTACAATTACATGCAGATGCACATGAAGCATCCGTGAGTATGGCCAAATTGCTCAGATCTGCTCGATCCGTCTGGGACCAGAGACCAGAGAGGATCTCGACGAGTTCGTTGGCTGCAGCAAACAGTTGTGGCCTTCTGGGAGAGCATAGGAGGAATTGAGCCCCAACACCAGATGCAACTACTTTTCACATCGATTTGTAGCTTGCTCGATCGGCTTGACCCAGCCCCGCTTGGAGAAGCACATTCATATATCTATGTGCCTATGTGGCTCATTCACTTGTCGTCTATTAATTATTCCCCTTTTTTTTCAAGAGCACCGTAATCTTTTATATTCCGGGATGACTGAGTAAGTGAGAATACATTGAAATTTATCTCCATCTATGTCGTCTCCCTAGTCGTCCCTAGTGGCCACAAGGTTCCAAATGTTGCATGTGCCAGTGCTCTGCTCCCAGCTGGTTCGCCGTGGTAAGTTCTGAGGGACGACCATACGCAGAGGGGTGTCATTAGTTACAGGGCTCGATTCAGCTTCTAGGAAGCAGCTTGTTCCTTAATTTTTGTTAGCACGCTTTTTAACATATAAAATAGTATTTTTTTACAAAAATTATATATATAAAATTATCTTAAAAAATCAAATAGATCAATTTTTTAAGTTTTTAATAGTTAATACTTAATTAATCATGTGTTAATGATATTTTTTATTTTACGTATAGTTTATAAGCCATCATAAAAAACTGTTTCGAACCGGGCCTTAGTAACACACCTGTACCACAACCTCACCTCCTCAGTCCTCACCTCATCTCTTGCTATCCAGCAACATTTATAAAGCTATGTAGCGTGCATACGAGAACGAGCAAATTAACGAGGTGATCGATAGGGTTGATAATACTGCTAGTTACCTTGTTTACCGATAAAGTATGGTAGTGATAACTGTACGGTAGCTTCACTAAATTTATATAAATTTTAAAAATAATTTAAATTTGTGATAAATTTTATATGATATTTTTACAGTTTGACATAGGTTCCATGTTTACTGTCGGGATATGATAATCCAGTCCTCGACTGTAGGATGAACCCTGGTGATCGGTCGACCATGGTCGAGTGAGATTATTGGTGACAATATTGGTGGATCTTTTTCATGAACGGCGCGCCCCTGCGGTTCTACAGTTCTACTCCAACCCATAGTGGAATAGCTGGACCGGACACCGAAACCGGTTGGACCTTTGGTTCACCGGTCCCGGTCTGACCGGCAGACTCCGGTTTGTTTTGACCAAGGTAATAATACTTAACACTGCTTCTAAGCCACAAGCAAGCAACTGCTCAGATGGTAGCCAATCAAAGCTTTCAACGCTACCAGCAGGGATCGATAAAAACCGCTCGGTCTAGACAGTTCATCCCGGTTCAAACTAGAGGATGGTCTTGTGAGCAAACCGACCCGTCGAGAGTTATTGGTTCCGGTTCAACCACGGATCGGTCCGGTTAGGTGTCTAGATCCCAAGCGGGCACCAGCTAGCGAGTCAGTCCACATCGATGCATCGATCGATCTATACACCTGGACCGATTTCCGCCTATGTTCTGTTCAGCCAGCTAGCGCACCCTGCTTTGTCTTCTTTCATTTCTCCTAGTTGCCGGTAACACTTCGATCGTCTATATAATTTCCTTTTCTTTTCTTGATCTTAATTCTGTCCATCTAGCGTAGTACTGCATGCATAGCAGTCGCAGATTATGTGTTTAGTACGATTATAAAAAATATAAGTTATATTTTAAAAAATCTTTAATAAATAAATATGTCACAACAAAATAAATAATAATTATATAATTATTTTAATAAAATAAATGATCAAATATATATCTAAAAGTTAATCTTATTGTGTATTAAAAACTAAAAAGTAACCCGAAAGGGGGTTCTCAGGCGACCCTGACGAACGGATGTACACCACAGACGCATGCATGTGCCGGCTGCCCGCGTATCTATATCACATTTGGTACAGTCAACTTCGTATTAGACGTACGCATTAAATATGATTAGACCAGTAGAGACCATCCTAAAAATTTATCAGTTATAACAGATATGCATATGGCTGGGAAAAGGAAAAGCGAAATGCAAAGAGAGATCGATAGAGTTGCTGCTAATCACCGGAAAGGTGGTAAAGCAAGCCTAAAAGCGGGAGATGCGGCCTGATGATGACGATGATTAGCACTAGCATTAAGCTAGATAGTCTTGCTCGTAATTACAACAGCTCACATGGGGATGGAGAGGATGATAGCGCCAGCTCAACCTACCAGCCGGCGCCGGAGCGAACCATCCTGCGCCAATCATGCGCCGTTGGATGCGGGGAGTCTACGGTCCCGACGAGTACCTAGCTAGCCAGCTCTTCCATCGAGTCGATGATCGCCGGCATCAGGCAGGGAAGTATCCAAAAGTGAACATTTGGAGCAGGCCACAGGAAGGCACGGATGGAAACACACCTACCTACCTACCTACCTACCGACCTACTTCATCACTATAGCTACATAGCTAGGAAAAAGGTTATCAGTGGCGGAGCCAGCTCCCACATACGTGTGAGGCGGCCGTTCGGACTCCACCTCTATCGTCTCTACCATATCGTTGATATCTACAAAAATTGGTTGATTACCAAAAAATGATATTAGTTGCCCGGGTTCGACGATGCCACTGCACTATCACAAATTGCCAAATAGGTGACGTGCATATTATTGACGGAGATTTTTATACAGGTTCAAACATTTAAAGGTAATAATCCTAATTCTGTTTGATCGAGAGGCTAGTCCTTTTTACTATATAAATCTTATAAGTATAAAGTAGAAGAAGAAAAACTCTAATTTAGTCTTTCAGTATGTAGGTGTAAAGTTTAGATATGGTAGTCAGCGGTTTGTTGTCATCAAACTCTTTCAACGTTGACTAGATGAAATTAGGTGTACGTGGCTTGTGCTGGTTCCCTTTTTCCTATGAGATCTTGTATTTATATTCTTACATGCTTCTTTGTTCAAGTAGAACTAGATAGGTATATTAAGATACGAATTTAAGCAGTTCTGTTAGAGTTGAGTATGACTGTTTCTTTACTTATCGAAAACCCTTTTTTTATCTACTCTGGATTCTATTCATATATATATATAGGGTTTATTTTCTATAAAAATTGATACGTTATACTCTAAATAGTATACTGACACATATTGCAGACTAAAAAATGCCAGCGCCTCTGAAATGCCACAAGGGACACGTTGAATGCCAACACCATTGTGATAACTCCCTTGATCTAGGCCGGACCTCTCTTGGCCATCAGGGACGCAGAACCAGAGACGCGTGCGGACCATGATTGTGACCGACGTTAACCCGTGTATGTAATTACCGATTCTGCGGTAGTGCTGGCTTTGCCGCTGGGTCATCTGATCATCTTCAAGAATGCATATTCTATTACCAAGAGTGCACAGATGGTAGTAACAATGCATGTGTCATAGTGTATATATGGGTAAACAATCCAGCTAAAAGAAGCTGATTTTTTTTTCGATTACACTGAAGACACATAATCACACAACCTCACCACACTGCTGGTGCTTCGCCAATAGAACCTGAAATGTATACAAGCATGCATGTTTGGCAGCTTCAGCTCGACAAGAACAGCTTCGTGACTCGTGAGCTAGAGCTAGGGATAGATTTTGGATGTTTGGGTGAGTTAAACCATTTTGTTTTTGCCTACAAACTCTATATATTCTGCAATAGTCTGTGGACTTGGGGCTTTGCCAAACGGACCATATATGCCTATCATTCGCAGTGTCGAAAGCAAATGGAAGGCCAAACGAAATAAAAACATATTGTGATTCCGTGACTCTACAATACGGATGCAGGGAAAAGGAATTTATTCTGCGATACCTAGGTTTGTCGATGTGGACACTCATTTCTCTTTTGTGGGATATATTGTAACATCCCAAAAATTAAATATGTTGTTTTGTTTTTTTGTTACAGGTTAGTTTATTAAAAAAAGAGCATCAATTAATTAAATAAAAATACTTTTGAAAGTGGGATAAGCCAACCTGGGCCAAGGCCCACGGGCCAAGCCCACTCCCTTCGCCCCCATCTAAAACCCTAGATTAGAGGGACCAAATCCCCACACCATCGGCATGCCCCCCTCCTGTACGTACGTTTCATCTCCTTTCTCTTCACCAAACCTTTCCCTCCATAGATCTCCACCATTATAGCTTGGTTCAAGAAGAGAAGTAGAAAAACAGAAGGAGAAGGAGAAGAGCAATAGAAAGGGGTGTTGGATCGACGTTGTCCCGTTGCCTCCTCACTGGTTCCGCAAGAAATCCTAGGTGAGGCTTGTCTCCCTTTGTTATAGCAATTGTTTTAGGATGTTTTGATGGTTTAATTCATATTTAAGCAAGGTTAGAGAAGGTGCTTGGGCGTTCTTATTCAGATTGGTAGTTCTACGCATGGGCAGATTTACAATATTTCTGTTTTTGGACGATTAGGTGGTCAAAAAGATTCTTACCGTGACAACGTCTAACTAGAAAGTTGTAGATATCGTCGAGACCTAGCCAATCTCATTATTTGTTGATGAGGAGAATATATATATATATATATATATATATATATATATATATATATATATATATATAATTTCTGAGCAGATTCTGAAGCATGATTTTAAGTGCGAATTAGGCCTTTTAAATGGCATAAGTAAAATAAGGTTTCTACAAGAAAGTTGTAGGTCTTGTTCTGCAGTTTTTGAAAATGTTTTTATTTAATGTCATAGCTGTCACACCCTGATCTGGCACCGCCGTACAACGGCACCAGTTAGGACGTGCTGTAGGAAAACAGCGCGAACTGCCTTTCCGCGGAACCGTGATACCGATACTAGTCCTAGGACACAACGCTGGTATCCACGGCAATCAAACGTGCATCATTGCAGTACCTTAAATAAATAAATAATTAAGCAGACAGATACCTTAACTTATGTTGCAGCTTCAGAGCAAGCCGGAGACAGCAACGAACAACACAGAGGCAGCGGCAGCAACGGAACAGCGGACTAAGTCACAACACATAGGCAATGGCCGGGAACCAGGATGAAACCGTAATCTTCACTTCTCTGCGACTCCAACTTCAGCTCCCGACGGAGAAATATATAAATATATATATATATATATATATATATATATATATATATATATATATATATATATATATATATATATAGAGAGAGAGAGAGAGAGAGAGCCAGGGGAACTTAGGTGGTTGTTGCAAGCTTCAAAGAGAGGCTGTATATTTTGAAATCTGCTTGTTTAAATTTTTTTAAATCTACTGGTGTGTGCTTTTCAACAATCAGGACGAAGTGAGTCTCGCTCGATCGGAGTGAGTTGTATCAATCTTTGAATCGGTGCAACTCTCAAGAGTTGGCCTCCGGGATCCAGCGCCATCAGCTGATCCAACCTCATCGGGCCCACAGCCCTACTGTCATTAACAACTTCGCAACATTTTTCGAAATCGGATTCCCAATCCACAAACATCATTTCACAAGTAGTTGTCAAATAAAACTACACTAAGGAATCACCTCACATCCGCCCATGACTGTGGGCACGGCTGTTCAAACAGTTTAAACCTCTATAGAGGGGGTACACTTTATCCACACGACGCGACTTACCCTATCGCCCAGCTCGCGACTGAACGAACATGACTGGTGACTAGGGGTTTTCGTGACAAGGTGTTTTCGGAGTCCACCTAGGTTACCCCATGCCAACTAGAGGGGTCCACGACCAATTACAGGGTAGGTCCTCGACCATGCTGTACCAGGAACCTAGGAGGCAACCTCGATGCCCTCCCATACGATCCACAGTCCATTGGCACGCAAGGCGTCCCTGGGCGACACGTTACTCCGCCAGGAGTCGTCCCATATTACTCATGTGGTTGTACTGTAGTATGTTCGGATGAAATTCCAAAGGAATCGGTCCTTAGCTGCAGTGCGGGAGACTCGTCCTGTTGGCATGATCCCCGCACTGCGGTTTTCACAAACCATTTTATTTTCAAGGCACCGACCCAGGTGTTGGGTTTTCCAATATTTCATAAACCCAAATTTTTACCCATCGTAGACATTTTTAAATATGATAGGCGATCAGTGGTACCATACGTGTCGACACGGATACCGGGATCTATCAAGGAAGGTGATAAGGATGTTTAAGGGAATCACAATCAATCAAGGAAGTCATGCAGCAAAAGGGTTGGCGGCCTGTCGATCGTCCTGCGACCGCGGCCGAGAAATTATAACAGTGTAACCTAGCGTATGCGATTTGTCAAATAAAATACTTGTTCCAAAATTATGGGCTCGGGATGATCAAAGGTGACTTGCCTTGCTCTAAGTCTTCATAGGCCTTCGAGAAATTGTCGCGAAATCCGCTCCGAACAAAATTCCGGCGACCGTTACTATGCGGAAACACACAAAAATCTATATAAAGACCAGCAAAAAGGTCCTATTTAGTGCTAATAATAATTCCATTAAATAGATCTCATTTTTAGAAAATTTTTAAAACTGGAACGGAGTCAATCGGACGAACAGAGGAAAAGATATTGATTTTAGAAGTTTTGGGCATTTTCTGGTGTACTGGAAAAGAATTAAAATTTAATTTTCTCAGTTAATTTGCTTCTGGGCCGCTGCCAGGCGGGGCCTAGCAGTCGGCCGACGATGACGCGCACGTGCACAGGAGGGAATGCGGAGAATGGGTCGCCCGAGAGAGGCGGAGCGCGGGCGTTAAGGTTTTCGGCGAAAATGGGCTGGTCCAGGAGAGGCGCCAGTCGGCTGGGGTGGCGCGTGGGAGAACTGACAGGCGGGCCCCAGCCAGTGGGCGGGGTTCGCTTGTCGGTCTCTGGGTCCATGAAGGAATGGTTCCACCGACGGGTTGGTGAACAGGGTTCGGTGGACGGGGAGCACTACGGAGGCGCGCGGTACGCCGGATCGGGGCAGGCCCATGCGCAGATACTCAGATCACCATGAGCCGAGCGTGCGCGAGTCGGTAGGGATGGCTCTTGGCTCAGCGTCGGCACGACAAGGGGAAGACGAGGAACAGTGCGGAAATCCGACGGCGTGCGATGGCACGGCATCACTGCGGTGGCTTCTCAGGGAGATGAACGACGGCAAATGCACCGGTGCGACGCGAAGGACAAGGGGAACCGTGCTAACGGCTCTGATTGGGAAGATTGAGCGCAACGACGGCCAGCGATGGGGATGCTGAGACGGAGGAAGAGAGAGAAAGGGGAAGACGACGACGACGACTGTGGCGGCGCAACTGGAGCAAAGAGAGGGGCCGGCAATCCTACGGGGAGGTATACGCAAGGGAAATCGACAGAGGAGCTCACCAATCAGAGAGTGGTCCTGTGGCGGCGGCGCCGTGGCGAGGGAGAAGGATTAATGCCGGCGGTGTCCAGGACGTGAGCTCGGCTCGACGAGGGGCGCTCCGAGGCTGTTGAGTGGCGGCGTAGGACGGCCGGGCCTCAGGAGAACGTGGGATGTCCCGATTTAGCCGAACGGCGGCAGATCGATGCGGTAGCCGGCGAAGCTTGAGGATTGGAAGCAAACAAGGGGAGGAAAGGCTCCCGAAAGGGGGCTTTTATAGGCACGGAGGGGCTCCGGAGGGAGGCCAGGTTGATTAGGGGCACGCTTGAGAATTCTTAGGGCTCAATCATGCAGGAGGGCGGAGAGATGGCACCCTGGCGCGGGATTCACCTTGGGGCGAATTTGGTTTGACAGCTTGGATACGAGGAGCTGCGGAAAGGGATGTATCTTACTGTGTAGTTTGGAGTAGGAGCGTGGGCTCGCAAGGTGCGGGGCTAGCTGGCGGTGACGCAGGCGGGGAGAGCTCCTTTTGACCGGCTTGGTTGGAGGTAGAGACAAAGGAGAGGAGGGGAAAAAGAGCGCGGTGGTGGCGGCCGTGGCTGTCTAGCCCTTGGCGGCTAGCGGTGACCAACGTGGGGCCGAGCGGGGACCGGTGTGGCGCGGGCGTTGGCTTCGGCATTTTGCTGAACGACTATGGTGCGTGGTCGGAGTGGGGACGGGGAAACTAGGACGACAGAGGAGGAAGATAAACAATGGTCGGAGGAAAATCGACGGCCGGTGCGGCGAGCAGGGCACGTGGCAGGCATCGGGCTCAATGCGGTTCACGCGGGTTGTGCGCGTCCGTTAAGGAGATCGGACGGCGGGCGCAGCTCAGGAGACACGTGGCGTTCATCTCGTGGTGCGCGGCGGCCGAGCGGCGCGAGGGCGATGAGGGGAATCGGGCGGCAGCCGAGTGGCGCGCGCAGGGCTGGGGCCACGTGGCAGCCATCCGAGCGGCAGCGGCCGTGCAAGGGCGAGTGGGGTGATCGGACGATGCGGAGCGGGGTGCCGGGACACGCGGCGCCGATCCGGTGACCGGGCTTGGCTAGCGCGTGGTGTGGCCACAGTTGCTGGGCCGAAAGGAGGAAGGGGCAGCCTAGTAGGAACAGTGATGCTTCTCTTTTTCTCTGAGGTTCATTTGGAGGCTTTTTGGAGGCTTTCAAAGGGATTTGAATTTAAAATATCTTTATTTGAACCCAACAGTGTTTGGGGGAAATTTCAGGGGGTCCAAAGCAGCGATTTCTGGTATTTTGGGATTAACCCTTTTTCCGAGGATTTTTGTGGGGATCCAAAGAGAGAAATTCGGGCAGGGCAAATTAAATACGAATTACAATATTTAATTTGAATCTTTTTGGGGGAAAGCTCAAAGGAGTTTGAGGAGGGTTGATACACATATATACACAAGTTTATATACGTGGGTGTAGGCTCAGGGATATAGATATATAAATACGGTACACACACACACACACACACACACAGATATATATATATATATATATATATATATATATATATATATATATATATATATATATATATATATATATATATATATATTTATATAGTTGTGTAGATGGAGAGGGTTCGAACTCGGATTTTTGTAACAGAAATCAAAGCGGAGATTTTGGAACATCGGTTCATATGCCGAGGCGGAGATTTCTCAAGGGAGAAATTGAAGGAGTTGTCGCCAGGGTTTCTGTTACAAGGGCCGATACGGAGTCGAGATTGATTGGGCGAGAGAGAAAGCCTCTAGGGTTTTGGAATGAAGCTCGATATTGACGGTTCGAGATCAGAGATTACGTTGGAATGGAGGGTTTTAGGAGGAGGTATTTAGAGAACAAGGGCAGAGAGACAGACTGAGATCCTGGCACGACATACAATCACAGCGCTCAAGATAGAAATTTTCACAGGTAGATTTTAGCGAAATTATTGTTTAACGTCTCACTGAAAGCGGGACGTTACAATAGCCTTTGTAGATTTAAAGATACTAAAATGTGAAGCAACAGTGCTGTTTATAGTCGAGAGCGACGTTCCTTGTTTTTGTGTGTTGTATGGTTGGAGCCCTAGGAGCATGTTATTTACTGTATTATATGCATGTTTGGGTATGTATATTGCGGTTTTGCTTATGAATAGGTGGTGGTGCTTCGGATCGTAATTGACGTTGTTTCTTCTTGGTTAGAGGCAAGTGAACGTAGTTGTGGTTGCTACAGCTTTAACCTGTTATTTCTCCTACCTCCACATCGAGAATTTATATCAACAATTAAGATAATTATATATGCTAAACTTAGTATTTATTTAATTTGAATCATGTCTAATACTCTGAGCTGGTTATGGTCAATTGGTATGCTCTTAGCAAGAATAATATTTATATATGGTCTCGTACGAAGGATGTGGTTGAGATATTATTACTCTATTGTCATCTTGCATTTGCACTACATTTGCATTGCATTCGGATTTATGCCGCGAACCTATGGTTGCGACCGTATCGGTACAACATTGTATATTACTGTAATACGATACAGCTTCACACTTTGTTGGGGGTGTAAATAGGAATATCATTGCATTGCATATATACATCTTGCAATCTTGCTGTGGAAGTTATATATTTTATTGGAGTAATCCTAGAGAAGTCCTTGCTTCTCATGAGGTTATGAACATATGGTTTATATTTTACCTATGAGGTTATGAATTTTATGAACTTGAATGCTTGACTTTATTTCGTTAAATGATATTGTAATTCGTTTTTAAGTCCTTACCTAATGAATTTGTAGTTTAAATAGCATGTTAAAGCAGTTTGCTTGTTGAGATTTATTCTCACTGCCTTATAGTCTTTTTAGGTACTTATTGTGGCATATTGCATGAGGGGATGGGATTAGCAACACTTCTTCACGTCATAATATCACTTAATATTTAAATGTTGTATTGTGGTTATAAAGTAATGACTTGATGGGCTAATAAACACTAGAGACGTTGATCTTGATTTACCTCCCTTTTCTTATGTTGTTTGTATATGTTAATTTTGTTGGCTTGTAATCTTATATCTACATGTTTCTGCTTCCGCGATGTTTTTTTAAGTGAAGATGCTGCCAAAATTTTATTCATTGATATGTTTATATAGTTTTAGTGGTATCTTAGGCATGTTGTAGTTCCTAGGGTGTTACATATATAACAACCATTATCCAAGTTAATTGCCACTTCATCAGGGTGAACATGCAGTCAAAGATCAGGCTAGAGATTGTGGTGCTCTTGAAACATATACTAGCCACTATTTTCCATCCAAGGAAGGAGAGAGAGAGAGAGAATGCCAAGATGCTACTGCCATGCAATGGAAGAGGGTGTTGATTGGTCCAATAAATACTTAATGCTTGACAATTTTAAGGTGGTCATCACTGGCAGCAGTGATCTAGATCTTCCATCTATTTCATTCTAATGATAAAATTTATTTTCGTTACTAACTCGATTAGAATTAAAAGGACATAATTGTACAATAAAACTCTCGTAAATCAACAAATCGGATCGTCTCTACTTCCATTTCCACTATACATAGAATACTACGCGCAAAGACCATCACAAAACTTTCTCGAGGTTACCTGTATAATTTGGGAATAATTATTCTCAACAAACTCTTTAGTTAGTTAAAGGGAACCAGTACGGCTGATGCTTTACTTTTTTTTTTAACTTCGTGTGATGCTTCGTTTTGGATGGATATGTTTCACATTCTCTCTCTCCTCAAAGAGGAATCGCATCTTTCCAGCAAAGGAGAGGAGCAGGACAACTTACGAGGGCCCAAGATTATCAGTACTATCTCAACTGTTGCTGTTCCAGAACCTTGTGATTTTATCACTATTTTTTTTCTCACCCATAGCTCGATTCAGCGCATCGACCGATCGATCTGATCCAGTTAAGCAATTAGCAGAGCTGCAGAGATCGATCGTCCCGCACATCAAACAATGATTAAATTTTTGAATGATCGTGATTTTTCGCAAGCTACCAATAGCCAAATCGATCGATCGATGCCCCAGCTTTTCATCGATTGGAATGATTAAAGTGATCTCCTCTCCTTTTTTTTTTCTTTCAAGTTAATTTATAAAAAATGTTTTCTCCTTTTATATGCATGTTTCTTCTTTCTGTCCGACAATATCGATATTATATCTTGATTTCTTGAAGGATATAGATGATTATTGTCGTGGAATTATTATGTCACCTTTCTGAGTTATCTCCCGGCAACTGTCGGTCGGGAATATTGTTGTGTTTACTGATCACCACACGTGAACTTTGTCCATTTGTAGAACTGGAAAGGCTACATGTTTTGGAGAAAGGATTAGCAGACTAAAACAAATTAAATCTCTTGTCTGTTCTTGACTTCGCTTATTGGGATCGACTCCGCGAATCACAAGCCTGATCATTCACAACCCCCTAATTCATCCAGATATGTATATGATCTATTGTTAAAAGAGGATGAAATATTAAGAAAATTCCATGTTCACTGTCAAGTGCTAAAATGGTTTTTTTATAATAAGAAGATTCCAGGTTTTAAAAAGTGCTAAAATGGTTTTTTTATTTGTACAAGAGATTCCACGGGGTACAATTGTATTTCTAGCATGTATATATAGCCTAGCTACTAGCGTGACGTTTCTTTCCTTGAGTTCTCTTTCCAAACTTCAAATTGAGATACTACTAGCTCTGGTATTTTTTGTTACCGCTCTAGTTAGGTGGCTCTTTTTAATCTCACTGCTTTCTTAATTTTCTTTCATTAATAATTAATCGATCGGTAGAGCACCTGAACACTATAAAAAATGCTATAAGAAAAACTTGGTGGAGGGTATCTCATATGAGCACTGTCACAATTAATACGCTAGAAATGTCGATCTCCTTCACAGTGTCCAAGTTGATCACAGCTAGCTAAGCACATTATTCGGAATACATCCAAAGTGCCGGCTTGCTTAATCATACCATTTCTTTTGAGAAACAGTGCAACTCGTACACCCAGTCCGGTACACTGGCCGGCCGGTCTCGTGAAAATCTCCTTAAAGTTCAGAGGGCACTTCACTGCATGAATGATGGACTGACTGATCAGAAAACAACAGTGGATTAATTAGTTGGTTCATGATCGATGCTCTACCATTTTGTCTGCACGTACCGTGCGTGCATGCATGTGGCTCTCTCTTACGTACGTGATGTGTATGCATGTTATTAGTATTCACAGTACGTACACAAGTATGGAGATTTGGCTCTAGTTGGGTAGGGGTCCAAATAAAAGCAGACGACATGAGTCGCAGGCAAACACATGCTCTTCTGCTGAACTGCTTCGTCTCTGCTAATTAATAATACTAATTTCGTTTTTAATAAATAACGTCATTGATTTTTATCATGATGATTAGCCATTCTCTTATTCAAAAAATTAGTATAAATATATAAAAATATGAGTCATGCATGTTTAAAATTTCTTTAATAATAAACCAAATCATAATAAAATAAACTATACTTAAATATTTTAAATAAGACATGTGAATAAAACGAATAGTCTAATATTGTGTTAAAAATCAGCGACGCCGTCTATTAAAAAAATAGGAAGTAATTAATAATCTTCTCTGCGATGCATGCAAGTGTTGTTCGGGTCCCACCAGCTAAGCTATCACCAACCAATCTATCTGTGCTACCAAACACCACATACACCGTAACAAACACTGGCCATGGCCAGCACGTTGCACTGTTGTACTGATGGCAGCATCTCGTACTTACTGCTACTTATTACTGAACTAGCATGCAGTACACACATCTCCTAACATGAGAAGAGTACGTCCAAAGATAAGTCATATAGTACTATACATGATACAGATTGATCAGTACTTGGGTTAATTACATGAAAAATCCATTATCTGGGGTGTTAAAATAATGTTGGATCGAACAACTCAACCAGCGCCCATGGGTTACATGCAAATTACTCCATTAGTTAACTACAACAATTTGCTGAATTGTTAATCCCTTAATTAATTGCTAATTCTCCATGCATGCAACAACCGGCACGCATGCATGCCACTATATAGCTCACTGGCAGAGAGAGTTAGCAAGCAGCAGCAGCAGCAGCCACTCAAGTACTCCCAAGTCAACAAGGAATTCGGGGCCAGGCCAGTGAGCGGCTAGCTAGCTAGCTCATACTAGCTCAGCTCGCACAATGGCCGCCGTGTTGGTGAGGCGAGTGGTGGTGGTGGTGGTGGTTGCCATTGCTGCCTCCATCCTGGTGGCTCCCGGAGCGGTGGAGGCGCAGCTGTCGCCGACGTTCTACGACGGCAGCTGCCCGAGCCTGCAGTCCATCGTGAGGTCGGCCATGGCGGCCGCCGTCCAGCGCGAGCCGCGGATGGGCGCCTCCATCCTCCGTCTCTTCTTCCACGACTGCTTCGTCAATGTAAGTACACTTCTTGCATTGTCGCATGCTTCCTTAGGTAGACGGCTAGCTAGCTTGAGCAACCGGCCATGGCTAGCTGAGACTGATGGCGTAGGAGCTGATGGTCGCCGGCGTTCATGGCTTCGCAGGGGTGCGACGCGTCGGTGCTGCTCGACGACTCGTCGACGATTACGGGGGAGAAGAACGCGGGGCCGAACGCCAACTCACTGCGCGGCTTCGAGGTGATCGACTCCATCAAGTCCCAGGTCGAGGCCGCCTGCCCCGGCACCGTCTCTTGCGCCGACATCCTCGCCGTCGCCGCCCGCGATGGCGTCAACCTGGTAATTAACCAATTAACATCCCAAATCCCAAATTATGTTACTTTTACACGTGCAGGCCTCCGTCAAAATTTTTTTTACCGTACGCTCGCCGACAGCCCGTACAGCCAACTCAAGCTGCAATACGCTGCATCATGCCCGTGTCAAAAAGTCACCCACATTTTAATGACGCACGCATGCACGCGCGCGACAAAATACAACTAGTCATCAGCACCACATGCACGTACGTACGTACCCATTGTCTCCCTGCCATGTGGGCCATCGCTTCCCACATGCACCCACCTACAGTTGATCTTACTTGCAGATGCATGATGAAAATGATTGAACTGATCGACCGATCGCTTAGCCTGTCAATCTTGTCGTGAATGATTGCCAAAAAGCTGCTTAATTACCGTGTCACATTGTAACCGAATTTGATTGTGTTGTAATTTTTGAATTGTAGCTAAGTTTACAGTAGTAATTAACTCGAGAGGTAAATTAATTGGTGCGTAAATTATTTTTTCTGGGTGCAGCTGGGTGGGCCGACGTGGGCAGTGCCGCTGGGGCGGCGGGACACGCGGACGGCGAGCCAGGCGGCGGCGAACAGCAACCTGCCGTCGCCGTCGTCGAGCGCGGCGGCGCTGGTGTCGGCGTTCGCGTCCAAGGGGCTGGACAACCGCGACATGGTGGCGCTGTCGGGGGCGCACACCATCGGCGCCGCCCGGTGCGCCAGCTTCCGGTCGCGCGTCTACAACGACAGCAACATCAACCCCGGGTTCGCCGTCCGGCGGCGGCAGGTGTGCCCGGCGCAGGGCAGCGACGGCAACCTGGCGCCGCTCGACGCCCTCAGCTCTGTCCGCTTCGACAACGGCTACTTCCGCAACCTCATGGGCCGCTTCGGCCTCCTCCACTCCGACCAGGAGCTCTTCAACGGCGGGCCCGTCGACTCCATTGCGCAGCAGTACGCCGCCAACGGCGCCGCCTTCTCCCGCGACTTCGTCACCGCCGTCGTCAAGATGGGCAACATCAGCCCGCTCACCGGATCCAACGGCGAGATCCGCTCCAACTGCAGGAAGCCCAACTAGTCCGGCGATCTTTGCGATTCGTGCGGAGATTGGACGGTCCAGATCGCTCGACATCGCTAGCTGCCAGCTGGGACTAGGGTGGGGGTGGGACCCAGCGGGCAGTCAGATGTGTTGCTTTTTTGGCGTGGAAAGCTGTGCGTGCGTAGGAAGGAAGCGAGCAACCGAATCCAAGGGACCGAAATAATTAGGTGGGGTGGCGCTATCAAAGGAGGATCAAGAGGAAGGTGGGACCCACAGTGCAGTGACACAATTGTTTGCATTTTTTTGGGGTTAATTATTGCATTCTTTTCCTGTATCATAATATTGGTGGTGATCGATGCATTTGGTAATAATTTAAAACTGTAATTTTTGTATGTACTACGTGGCTAGCTCTATGATGATTGATAAGATGACCGATTATTTTGCTAGGGATAGTTCATGTCATGCAAGTGGTGTGTTTTCCTGAGGATGCAGACTAGTCGTGTAGAATAATCATTCATGCGCTTATATATGCGGCAAATATGTTACTGCAACTAAGAAAAAAGTGATAGATAATACTAATCGCCTTCATATCTAAATCAACCCGTATGTACATGATTATGAAACCAATTACTCGTTTATACGTACACGTATACTAAAATACAAATATACAACACTCTTTTAAAATAGAGTAAACTACAAATTTGGGCCACCTTTTATTCTGAAGTTCCAGTCGAAACCACCCTGTACCCAATCCTTGCAGCTTGTACTAAGTAATTTTAGGTTTGTTGGATTGCGCGTAAATTGAAAAGATTGATTAAAGGTGATCTAAATTGAAACTTTGACAATAAAAAATTTTCCAAACTGTAATACGCTCTTTATCCTGTAATAATATACGTACATGCATGTATATGTGCAATCACAATAATTTGTGGAAGTAAATGACATTTACAACCCTCCATCTATCCTACAATGTACTAACTACTTTTACTCATTTCTCATTCTTCATTCATCACTCTTCAAATCCGATGACCCATATTCATCGGCATTAATCCAACGATTCTAGTCATTCCATGCCCCACCTCTCTTCCGATTTCTGCCTTCGAAATTGCGTGCACCATTGCTCGGATGATCCTAACCACCAGCCTCTTTTCCGAAATGGTGCCTCCCACTTTGCCAATCCAACAAATCACGACCAGTCTCCTCGAGCGCTTCCTCCGCCGCGATCTCAACTGAGCCCTATGCCGATCCACGTTGCTGCTCCGCTTAGTCACCACCATACTTTTGCCACTGCTACGACCGCCATCGCACAAGGGCATGGGCAAGGTCACGATGGACCATCCCTCTGATTCGTTGTTTCCCATTAGTGGGGATGGGTTCGAGCTCGAGGAGGACAAGGAAGCCAAATGGCCGGTGGGGTGGCCAGATCAGCGTACGGCAGTGATGGGAGTGAGCCCACACCACGCCCGCCCCCATCTCCGTCGCCACCGCCGCTAGATCTAGAAGCACATCCATCTATGCTACCGCGGCTGTCTTCACCAGCACAACCTTGGTCCAAGCCGGATTCATCGTCTCCACCACCGTGGCAGCCTCAAACCATGCCGAACCTCCATCTACACCACCCCAACAATCTCCTTTGCACTCTGCAAGTATTTTTAGATTGTCACTTAATACAAATTCTTCATATGCATTTTGTTTCATGATTATATTTTTTTTACTTGAAATTTCAGTTTTGGATTGTCTCTTTTAACTATATGCATATTGATTTTAGTACAAGATTACAAGGAAAATTCTGTTAGATGGGTCACAATGGATTAAGCCGATTCGATGCCTTGCCCTCTCACACTGTTGCACTACCTCGATCAGATCGTATCTTGCCTAAAAAACCTCATGTCATTCATAGATTCTATTGGATCAATTGAAGGCTGGTAATGGCTAGCAAACTTGATCTGGTCTAATATATTAAGATGGGGAAAAGATAGCACTCAAAATGAACAGAGGTGAGGATCTTGCCTTTTGTCGCTGTTCTGCATGCATTTGTGCTATAGAGAGTGCAGGCAATTTTTGAATTATAAATAAAATTGATTCACCTTACTGATAATTAGTAAATACAGGCATTTGTTGAATTATAGCACTCCACGGAGTCCACGTGCAACAATAGTTGCTTTCTTCAAGAGCACAAATAGTTTTTTCATTTGTTAAAAGAGTTTTAGGTATGATTCCATCGGCCTTTCAGTCCCTGACTCCATGTTATGTAGTTCTATAAGTATGCATACTCAAATTTTAATTGGCACTTACCATGTATTGCATTCAACTGCAAATAGTTGGTAAGATGAACAACCGGTATTTGCAGAAACTTATTTTGAGCTTATATAATTCAAAACCATTAGGGCTCTGTATTAAATGAGTGGTGAATCATGGTATTTGCATATACATGGCTTGTTAGATTGTGATAAAAAAAACCAGAGATTAGTTCTTGTAGTCTGAAATTGGTTCAAAACACCAGGTTTAGTCACTTCTTTCTTTCCATACTCTTGTATTGTTTTCAGCACCATTGGTGCACCTCTTCAAAACCTACCATTGTTATCTTGTAGGAACAAACTTTTTTTTACAGGAAACTGTAGGGGAAGCCCCTACAGTATAATTTTATATATAAATAGAGATAATTTACATGGAAACTTTGCCATTTGACAAGAGAGGTCTTCCTGAAACTACTTCCTAGTCAACATGCACTATTAGAACTCATCAATTCAACCCAACCTAACAACAGAGGTGGTTGTCTAGATTTGAGTTATGTTGTGTGACTTGTTTTGTGATCCGAGGAGAAGGAGCATTACAATTTGGGGGCCATTTGTCTAGATTTAGATGTAATGGTTCCGTTGATGGATGAGAACTTTTTAGTGCATTGGGTTTGTGTTTTGGTTTGGTTTTTATTGTGTGTGAAGAAGGTGCTTAGACTTGAAGGATTTGGTACTTCGATTTATTAACGTAGCATAGAGAAACTATTATTGTTTAAATGCTCGATTAAGTGATTGTTGCACCTAGGAAAGAATGAACTACTCTTTTTGATCGACTGATCCACCGCCGAGGCCATCACCCTAGGCCCCTCCAACATTGAGGCCATGTGGATCCATATCTCTGCTCTACCTGACAGCCGTCTCCATTACTCCATCGGATGCATCTATTTAAACTTGTAGTAGTGTAGTACTTGCTATAAGGCTAAGTTAATTTGAGTTCTATAAAACATTTTTGTTCTATCAAGCAATGGTTGAAGATGGGACCAATCTGGAAGTTTGATTTATAGAACGCCATGCAAATATAGGCAACGATCTTGACATGGCAGAAAGAGTGAAGCCAATTTGATTGAGTTCACAACTAAATAGTATAGTATAGTATTAGTAGATTGACACGGATGATGCCTTGGTCCCCTGATCCAAATTTTATATTACCCTCCTTCCATGTAATTTTAAAAGGTAATACTAATGCCCAAGTAACTTTCAACAAATCAATCTTCCCTTAATTTGACTTATTTTCTCGTACATTCCAATTAATGCATATTATCAGTGTTAATTGGAATTAGTATAGCAATAGTTATAACTCATACCTCAAAGTTCAATTAGTATATGAAATTGAAAATTCAGTTGATAAGTCAGTATGTTATAACTCACATGGAGTGTGATGCATTAAATTAAAATTACAACATTTATAGTTCATTAAAAGTATGTTACAGATCATCAGGCACACTGATCTATGAACAAATATACATTCAGTTTCACGTAAAGCACAAAGAGAGCTGCTCTCCATTTGGGTAAAAGCTATACAGTTTGGTTACTAGTGGTGGAGCGTGCACAAGTCTATCAACATCAACTTAGTGGCGCTTATGAAAAACAGTCATATATGTGTTCTAAAAAGCCCTAGTTATGATCCAGCACCAATTCAGCGGTTCCCTACCCTTGGCTATCCTGAATGATTCACTCATCACCGATGTATATGTTACTATAATGTGCAATGTTGATTAAAAGTAAGTCAGTATATTTAGCTTCATCTATCCCCATTCATTCATTTAGCTTCCCTGACATCTTACTTTGTGCCTATTGAGAAGAATGCATTTAGGTTATTTTCCTTCCCTAACATCTTTGTCTGACCAATTGGAGCTAAATTCATCAGATATCTTTTTCTCCGAAAATTAATTTGGGATGAAGTGGATGAAATACAATGGCTGTTGTGACAGGGTAATTTTATTCACAATAATCAATATATTTGTCCTCAATCTTGTGTTGTTCAGGGCAATGTAGAACCAATTAATTGCTTGGTATTTTAAGATGAGCAATAAAATGCTAGAATGTAAGTGGCCGTTACATGTGCGTACGTCTAAACAGTCATGACTATTACTAACTTATTGGTTCTTTTGCAGCTATTCGATGATGATCCCAGATCCGAGGTTGGATGCATCAATTTGGCATGGTATTGTTGGGGACTTGGGGTTTATCCCTTAAGCAATTAGCTCTTGGCTCCACTGTTTTTAGGTGTTTTTTTCCTATGTCAATTTTCAAGGTTTATTCCCATGTGGTAGGGGAATTATTATTCCCAAATAGCTCAAATTGTGAAATTGCAGCATCTGGATATTCCCATTTATGCATTTCTTAATTTAATCATGTATTTGATTGGAGTGCACATATGTTTGATTTTGATAACCATAAGTGTAAAGTAAAACTGTTTTCTGGACAACATTTTTTAATGCTAATGTTATCATGTTATAGCGGTTACTCTTTCATCTCAGTCCAAACTATTAGATCGGTGTACAATGATTTTGTTAGGTTGTTATGGGACTGGTACATCCTCTTTTTAGTAATGTGGATTTCACATGCATTTAGAGCATGAGTAATAGAGAACATTTGAAGCAAAACTGATTGGTGCTAGTATCTCCCACATCTAGAAATAGAATTACCTACCTTTGTGGATAAGTATACATAGGAGAAAACAAGAGATGAAGAATCTACGGTCATAGGGGCAAGGATCCACGATCTTTATATGCCCATGAGGTATCCATTTTAATTATCCAGTGGTGTGCTTTCGTTGTACCTGGTGAATTTATAAATTTCTTTTAATTTCTTTTATGTTTCAATGATTTATTTATTGCCGATATGGATTCCATGTGCATTATTGTACTATGGCTATATACAGTAATGTGGTCTGTTTTTTCATTTTCAGCTCGAATGGAAATTAAAATGAAGCTTGGTTTCTATATTTTATCATCGAATGAAAATGAGTTGCCTTGCATGCATATTAAGACCGCAAATTATTAGGTTGGCACTAGATATAATGTGGAAAATATGCATTGCATGTGCACGATTACTAGTCCTGAATGGTGACCTTACAAAACCACGTAGGATTGGATGCTACATCCTACATGGAAAAGAGAGGAGGCAAGATGGTGGCTTCAAATGGTGAGGAAGCCCAAAGAGGGAAGATGTAATCCAAGCAAGAAAAGGGTACTCATCTCTTGTCCGTTATCTTCTAGGCTAACATCGGACACTCATAACAGTATCTTCCTCTACTGAGGAGATGTTGTCGCTGCTAGGTTTTATCGGGAAGACCCCCTTCGCCACCATAGTTGGGTAGAGGTCAAAAGATAAGTTGGTCCCTGGATCTAGTGTGCTCATGTCTAAATCCAGTGAGCTAGCTCCCAGATCCACTGAGATTGTCCTAGATTTGATGATATTGCCCTCTATGGTGACTTGTATCCAACAATGGTGATGGGCAAGCGAACTTCGATAGCGGATCAGAGGCAGGTCAAGAGGGGAGGAGAGGATGGTCATAGTGGTCGGAAATGAGAAGGAGAGTGCAGTGACACCATCAAGTGAATGAGGAGAGGGCAGTAGCAAACAATGGCAAAGGAGAGATCAATGTCAATGACGTTAATCGAGATTAAGGTCGGATGAGAGACAATGAGGTGGATATGATACGTATAGGGGCATATGCATTTTACTTTGTTATTTGGAGTTTGCTTTGCAAGTTTTGGATCAATACAAATTAGAAAAATGCACAAGGACTTGAACAAAAAAATTGAATTCAAAGCTACCATACATGGGAGACGCGCTGAACTGGCACTCTAACAACAATTTCAACCTATGTACTCCTTTCGTCCAATAATATAAATATTTTTAGGTTATTTAGCAGATATTAAGTTTGAGGACAAAAGACTTTAATTCGGCGTCCCTTATTAAATGGGGGATGAGTAGTGGTGGAAAAGTAGTTGGATATAAGTTAAGAGAAAGTTTGAATGAAAGATGATTGATGAAACAAGTAGTAGTGTAGAAATGCTTATATTCTGAGACAAAATTCAAAGGGATAAGTCTACTTTACATCCCTGAATTATTACCTTGGTCTGGTTTTCATCCTCTAACTATGAAACCAGACAAATTACATCTCTCAACTATTAAAACCATTTACTATTCATCTTATCACTATTTGAAGGTGATTTTATTCTACGTGGCATTATGATGTGACAATCTTGTAAGCAAAATAAACAACAGAATAAGGTAAGCCCCACTTTCCAGCTTCCAATCACTATTCTTCCGCATATCTCTCTATAACAACTGATGCATTCATTCACCTTCAAATCCTGATGCCATAAAATTCATAGATATGGTAGCTCGTAACTCTAATATGGTTTGGCAGTTGCCTATAGGCTATAAAGCTTTAAGCTTAAATGAGGATGGTTTATTAGACTTGCTGATGTACATAGTTAACCCGCTTGAGTTGGAGGGAGAAGAAAGAAGGAAATATAAGATTGGCATGCAGGACCCATATCTTTTTTTAAAATATTTAGACTGCCACATCAACATCATATTAGACAAAGCCAACTTCAAAAATAGATAAGGATGTAAAATAAACGGTTTTGATAGTTGAAGGACGTAATTTGTCCGGTTGTAAAATTAAAGGATGAAAACTAGACCAAAACAATAGTTAATGAACGTAAACTATATTTATACTAAATTCAAATGCCTTAAATACTTATTGTATTATTGAACGGCGAAAGTAGCATGCTTTCTCTTATAGGGTACACGAAAAGGCCATTTTGCATTGTAAATACACTTGAAACACAAGGGTCCATCACCAAGGCTGCACGTGTTCTGGACCGATATTTGCAATTTCGAATGATCCAGCGATCCACGGCTTAGATAAAATCAAATAAAAGCAACACTAGCTAGTGCAGGTGGACACGTACTGGACGTACAGCATGCACGCAATGTCCCAACTGCAGTCGTCCTGGCCGACACGATCCGGAGATGGTAATATAAGATGATTAATTTTATTTCGTCCTCTTTCTGAAAGAACAATGTCTATAGCTCTGGCACTAAAGCAGTTGGAACAAGAAGAGAATAGATCCTGCTCTGCAAATAGTGAAACAGAGCACCCAAACAGCATGACAGAGTACAGAGTACAGACACGCACCTAACCAATGAACTGCTTTTGTTGTGATCGACACGAAGAGATATCGATACAGCTAATGCACATAATTCTCTCGGCCAGGACAGCATTAGGTTGCAAATCAGTACGCAAAACACAAGCAGTAGCACAGCACCCGCAGCGATCGAACACTGCAGTTTCATGGATTCAAGGTTGGTGTCGACTCGCCGGACAGGGCGTTTGGTGGATTCATTAGTTGGGCGTGAGAGGTCAAACGGCTAATATTCATTCGATCGCATAGCGCATTTTCGCATCAGCCAGCTGTAATGCTGTACTTGGCGTTACGGACTCATGGCGTACGTTGTACAGGATGAATGGAAGCAATGGGCGTACACTAGCTGTTGTTTTTTTGGAAACGGGCATGCACTAGCTGGAACCTTGGGCCCGTTAACTTCGGCCAGCCCATTGAAAGGTAGAACCAAGAATTGTTGAATGTTCCAGTAGAATGTATATACTACATATATGGCTGGATACTGGGGCACTGGGCTAAAATATGAACGGATCGTGTGCATATGCCGATTGTTTTACGGGCCATGCAAATGAGGCCGAGCAAATCCCTCTCCTTTGGAAGGTCCAAGCCCGAGCAAATCCTCGACACCCAGCCGTCCAGCGTCACGCGTATAGGGATGAAATCGGCTAAACATATGAGAATGCTCTGTCCGAGCGTCTAATGTCAGCCATGCGATTGGACGTCCGCAGACACACATATAGGAGCAGCATATATGAATTAGCTATTACTTTGCATGCATGTATGTATATAACATTTTATTAAATTTTAAATGATTTTTTCTCCTAAACTATTTATTTGATTTGCAACCCGATTACATTGTTGTATCCGTTGCAATTAAATCTTTTTTTAAAAATATTTTAATGATGGAAAAATATATGTTTCAACCATTACAATTTAATATTTTATACACGAGAGCGCAATGTTTCAATGGTCAATTTTATTGTGTTTTACATTTTAATAAAGTAAGTGAAGCATCTAAAACATTTTTTACCGAATGTTGAAACATATGAAAAATTTTGTTGAAACATTTTTCATCAAGTAGTGAAACATCTGAAATATTTTTATACATAGAATAAAATATCGTCCGATAATTTATAACTATTGGACGTCCTGGCCATAGTCCTCCTCAAAAATTCTTAATTGTACTGAGACCTTTTCATAAAAATAATATCGTTTTCGCTATATAAAGATAATAATATCGCTTTCGACCTTTTTACCCCTAACAACGCGCGCACCGCAACTGTTGGTGCTAACTTGTGTGCGATGTGGAAGGCAAGGCGTGCGTGCGGATGAGTATCTACCTCGCACCTGACAACCCCTCTCCCGCCGAACCCCACCACCACCGTGGTGGGCGCCCGCACCCACCACCGGCACGCGCGCCGAGAGACGCCGCCCACTTCACCAGAAACGGACCATACCTCGCACCAACAACCGGTGGGCGCGCGCGGCGCTCGCGGTTAATTCCCTCTCTAAGATCAGCGCGCGCGACGCCGCGCACCCAACGCCGGCCGGGCTAGAAGCTAGATCACGGACGAGCGTTCGTTCATCCGCGGCGGATTTGGACGACGCTGGCGCTGGACCCGTCCCATCTCTGCCCATGACGGCCGACGGAATTGAGATATCTTCGTTACTGTACCCTGTACACGTATGGGCTATTGCACAATTTGGTTTGATGCTGAAGTTCGTCCGCGAAATAATAATTGCACTGAATAAATTAGCAACGTGTGCTTTCGGCGAAACATCAAGGGAGAGAGAATCTTGCCAAAAACCAATCAACGTTGCCAAATCTTGGCTAGGCACACAGGCTTTTGAGCCTCTAGCCACAGTTGCATCCTTGCACGGGCACTAGCACACTAACACCCTATCGTCTTCCTGCTTCTCCTACTGCTTCGTCGGCGGCCTCCCCATGAGACGGCCGCTCTTGCTCGCGGTGGCGGTGGTGCTGGTGGCGCACGCGCACGCGCAGCTCGCGCCGGGGTTCTACTCGACGAGCTGCCCCACCGTGCACGGCGTCGTGCGGCAGGCCATGTCGCAGGCCGTCATGAACGACACGAGCGCCGGCCCCGCCGTCCTCCGCCTCTTCTACCACGACTGCTTCGTCGGCGTAGGAGACCACTCACTCACCATCGCTGACAAAGCCACTATTGGTGACACTTGAAGCTTACTTTTGCTCGCTTTTGGTTGGGTTACAGGGGTGCGACGCGTCGGTGCTCCTGGACGACACGCCCACGGCTCCCGGCGAGAAGGGCGTCGGCCCAAACGCCGTCGGCTCCACCGCCGTCTTCGGCCTCGTCGACTCCATCAAGACCCAGGTCGAGGCTGCCTGCCCCGCCACCGTCTCCTGCGCCGACATCCTCGCCCTCGCCGCCCGCGACAGCGTCAACCTGGTCAGCCACCCCTCACTCTCTCTGTCCACATTCGTGCGGACGTTCGATGTGTTCGACGCAATGACGCGAAGCGTGTGTGCACGTGTACAGCTCGGCGGGCCGAGCTGGGCGGTGCCGCTCGGCCGCCGCGACGCGCTGGCGGCGAACCGAAGCGCGGTGTCGACCGACCTCCCGGGTCCGGAGGCCGACTTCGGCGCGCTCGTGGCGGCGTTCGCCGCCAAGGGCCTGAGCTCGCGCGACCTCGCCGCGCTGTCGGGCGCGCACACCATCGGCAGGGCGAGCTGCGGCAGCTTCCGCACCCGCGTCTACTGCGACGCCAACGTGAGCCCGGCGTTCGCGTCGCACCAGAGGCAGTCCTGCCCGGCGTCCGGCGGCGACGGCGCACTGGCGCCGCTGGACTCGCTGACCCCCGATGAGTTCGACAACGGGTACTACCGCAACCTGGTGGCCGGCGCCGGGCTGCTGCACTCCGACCAGGAGCTGTTCAACAACGGGCCGGTCGACTCGGTGGTGCAGCTGTACAGTGCCAACGCCGCCGCCTTCTCGTCGGACTTCGCCGCGTCCATGATCAAGCTCGGGAGCATCAGCCCGTTGACGGGGTCAAGCGGCGAGGTCAGGCTCAACTGCAGGAAAATGAATTCGTGAATAGATAGATATCACTCACGCACATTGTTCATATTACAAAGTTAAAGTTAATCACCTGTCAATTTCATGCATTAAGTGAAGTACGACATGAGAATGCAATAGAAATGTCCCAATTTAGTCATCATTAGTGGATAATTCTTCTTAAGCTTGTTCAAGTTAATTACGACTCACCTTGCTTAATTTGGTCACCATGTAATTACCACGGATATGGTTTTGCAATGAATGCATGTTTTTAGGGGAAAAAACTTTACCTGACTGGTTTTGCAATGAATCTTGATAAAATTGTTCTCATCTTTCTAACTTTTTATCATGTTATTTTTATCATATTATTATATATACTGATATATCACTCTATATAATTCATATAAAACCTCTATAAAACACAGATTGTTACTGGCCTGATAGTATACCGATCATGACTACCACCGTAGCACTGTCACTAGACTGATAGTATCCCTTTGGGGCTGTTCTTTCCCACTACTTCTCCCAACTTATTTTTTTCGTTTTCCACGTGCACGTTTCTCAAAACGATTAACGGTGTGTTTTTTGCAAAAATTTTCTATATGAAAGTAGCTTAAAAAAGCAAATAGATCTATTTTTTAATTTTTTAATAATAAATATTTAATTAATCACGTGCTAATGACGTTTCTCATTTTACGTGCGGCTTATTTAAGCCGCTACTTAAGCCCAAAAAAACAGCCCCAAATGGATAGCTACAATTCGATGAAAAGTATATGATGTGTTTTGTGGCGTTGTTATGAATAGTGGGAGATGCCCGTGAGTGATCAGGCTCCTTGGTGTATAGCCTATATGTCGTTTTGGAAGGGTGCTGATATGAATCGATGGATGGATTAGCAGGAGAGACCAAAATCCGGCGAAATGCATACGTCGACTCCGTCCGGAATGATGTGGTTTTGCGGGTGGGGTCTGAGGGCGTTCGGAGAGGGACTAGTCGCCCAACCAACGTGCCGGGGTTGTCCGGTTGGCTTGCTTGGAGAGAGAAATTTTGCGCTCATCATGCTCGACAAGAATTATATTTTACAAAATTTTTTGAGATAAGTTATAACCCAGCATAAATAATTTATTTATAACAGATCTATCACAGATAACTTACCACCTATTATATATGACTTACCAGTAACAGATGAGGTTTTCTCATCAATGACCACTTATCAGTGACTAAGTGCTTACTCATTATGTACATGTGTGTTATGGTCTGTTACGGATGATTTATTTCTTTGTAGTGCTTGATTCTAAGCAGGCCTTTTTTTTTTCTTAAATAGTGGAGTAGAATTCTCTGGCCTCTATACGACTATACTGATGGTGAATTAACCATCTTTATTTATTACAGTTTTGATTTTGCTAAAAAAAAGTAAGTGGAGCCAGATTTTTGGATTGATTAATTCCGATCACTTTTTCATCGACTCCTACAAAAGCATGTTTGTACCTTCCTCGCCTCTTTTCATAACATTTTAGTGTTTGTACTTCAATTTATGTATTAATTTACAATATTTTGTTCTTTTAGAAAATTCAGTACGTGATCTGTAGTTCTTTTTTCTCAAGTCTCCTATGCCAGTGAGTACTATAGAAATTACAGCATAAAATTTGAAATTTACATTGTAAATATATGAAATTTAAATTGACATAGGATAAAATTTAATTTTAACCCTTAAACTTTAATTTGATTGAAGTCCAATTTTCATTATGAAGTACAAACCAGTTGTTTTTCACCTTCAACTTACTAAACCAGATAAATATCATCGTAAACCATAGTTCATAGTGGTTTTCATCGCTGTGTGTTGTTGATCTATATCTAACAATAGTTTATGGTGGTTTTCATCCATGTGTATTGTCAATCTATATCTGACAATACTATAATATATACATGGGTCCTATTTGTCATGCCATAAGCTTCCCATCCAAATTTCAGCGCTTTTGTGTATTGTAGTCTCCGTCCAAAAATCAGCTGAGGAGACAAACAACAATATTAAACAGAGCACAAAACTTTATTTAAATTAACGAGTGTAATTATTACAGAGGTAGATAGGACCTCAGAAACATAAATAAAGTTTTAGCTTTGGAAAAGATAACTAAGCAGAATAGATGACTCCTCCACATGCAACTTAACCAGGATCAAGCCACTAGTCTTCATACCTCCGTCATCACATTTTATTCTCTGATGGTATTGGATACAGCGAGGCAAGTATATGTAATACTCAGCAAGTTACACAACAAATATATAAATGCATATGATATAACAAGGGATGGCATAATAGGACTTATTTGAATAAATAACATTTAGCAAACATTAGAGAAGTAATAAATCAGTAGAGTAATTAATCAATATTAGATCAACAATGTACAACCCTTCCCAGTTGCACAGGCCCAACCATTCCACACCCGGAACTAATCAAATTATGATCCAATTACCAACATCATTACTATTAAGGGTGAGACTAATCATGAAAAACATTGCTAGGCTCACCTATAACGTGTGTATGGCTATTCAAATAGTTTTACTCTGATCAGAGGTGTATAAATTTACCCATAAGACACGACTCTATAACATATTGCCGTGTACCTCAATACCACCATGGTACTTTGTAAAGGTATTATGACAGGACCCTTAGCATAACACGCACAACGGGAAAGAACACCCACTAAGTATATGTCTCCGGTAGGAATGGCCAGATACGTCGATAGGGAGGCTGAGTGCCCACAAACAAACGAACTTATTAATTGACATGAAATATAGTCTTATTATTTGCCAATCTAAACAAAACATACCATGATGTTTCCTGTTGAACTGTCACACCCTGATTTGGCGTCGCTGTACAACGGCACCAAATAGGGCGTGCCGTAGGAAAACAACACGGACTGCCTTCCCGCGGAACCGCGATATCGATACCAGTCCCAGGATGCAGCGCTGGTATCCATGGAAATCAGATATGCATCATTGTAAACCTTAAATAAATAACTAAACATATACTTTAACTTACGTTGTAGCTTCGGAGCAAACCGGAGACAACAACGAACAGCACAGAGGCAGCGGCAGCAGCGGATCAACAAACTAAGTCCCAATACACAGGCAACGGCTGGGAACTAGGATGAAACCCTAGTCTTCACTTCATTGCAAATCAAGCTCTAGTTCCCAACGGAGAAAAATATATATAGAGCAAGGGTGAGTATTTATGTACTCAGCAAATCAGGGGAACTTAGGTGGTTGTTGTAGGCTGCAAAGAGAGGCTGGATATTTTGCAATATGTTTTATTTGAATTCTTTTGAATATACTAAGTGTGTGCTTCTCAACAATCAGGGCAAGTGGGTCTCACCCGATTGGAGTGAAAATGTATAAATCTTTAGTTTCTGCAGTTTTCACAATCTCAGCGTTAACACCAATCGGCTTCTCAAGCCAAAACATTTTTTTCGGACTTCCTGAGTCCTGCTGTCCACAACAGCCAAGCCGACATCATCGGACGACCTGCGTGCTCGACGGCACATCCTTCTCATAGTTCTCAAACCACACACACATTTTGCAAACAGGGTAAAATAAAACTACGCTAAGGAATCACCTCACATTCACCCATGACCGTGGGCACGGCTGTTCAAATAGTTTAAACCTCTGCAGAGGGGGTACGCTTTACCCACACGACGCGACTTATTCTAGTCACCAGCTCACACTGAGCGGGTACGATTTGGTGACATATAGGTTTTCACAACAAAGCATTTCCCGAGCCATCCCAGGTTACCCCATGCCAACTGGAGGGGTCCATGACCAATCACAGGGTAGATCCTTGACCATACTATACCAGGAACCCAAGAGACACCTCCGACGCCCTCCCGTATGATCCATAGTCCAATGGCATGTAAGGCATCCCTCGGCAGCTAGTTACTCAGCCAAGAGCTTTCCATTTCACCCATGTGGTTGTACTGTCATATATTTGGATGAAATTCTAAAGGAATCGGTCCTTATGGCGACCACATAGGCATCACATACACCGGACTGGCCTTGTGTCATGAATCTTCATTTTTAAACTCATTGTATTTTCACAAGGTACTGACCTAGGTGTCGGGTTTTCCAAACGTTTCGTAAAACCAAGTTTTACCCACGAAGTTTCTCAATTTTAAGTTTGCCGTCAATACTTGCACAGTAGTGCATGAATACGAGGTGCGGCAGTGGTGGTTACAAGGGAATAGGGTATATCAATCATCAAGGAAGGATTTTAAATGCAGCAAGGTTGGGTAGGTCCACCGGTTTGACTCGTAGACGGGACTGAGCAGATCAATGCACGCCTATCGATGCAAATTTTATAATTAAAATAATTTAATTTCAATTATAGGATCGATTGATCAAAGGTGACTTGCCTTGCTCTAAGTCCTCATGAGTCTTTGAGAAATCTTGGCGAAATCCACTTCGAAACGAACTTCCGATGACCGATTACTATGTGTAAATAATTAAAATCTACACAAAGTCCAAGAAAAAGATCCTATTTAGTGCTACTAATAGTGCCATCAGAATTTTAGAAAATTACTGGAGTTGGAACGAAGTCAATCAGATCAACGGTTTAAAAGATATGAGTTTCCGAAGTTTATTTGAATTTTGGGATCACTAGAAATGATTGTTTGGAATTTCTGGATTGGAATATTATCTGGAATCTTCTTTGGAAGTCACTGACAACTGAGGCCCCTGGTTCAATAGGCCCACTGGCCAGTGGGGAGGGGGAAGAGGGCGACAGTGCTGGTGGGCTGGTAGAGAGAAGAGGTGGGGTGTTGTCACTGACAATGGGCCTACTGACATGGGGCCCTCATGTCAGTGGGAGGAGGTGCCATGGAGTGGGCCGGTGGGGATTAGGTGGTGGCCCACATGTCGGTGATACAAGGTGTGGCCCTCGGGAGTGGGCCTGGGATGGGGCCACGGCGCTTGGGCCCACATGGCGGTGACAGGAGGGAAGAGAGAGGTGGACTCCATGAATGGGACCACCTGTCACTGATTGGTCCATGGGGAAGAGGGGAGGCGGAGCTCGGGGGATCGGAGGGCCGACGGCGGAGCAAGGCGATCCGGCGAGCAGCACCGCAATCGGAGAAATGACCAACGCCGATGGGGAGAGGAGGAGATGATGAATCACGTGAACGGTTTGGATTGGGGAAACGAGGTCCGATGGTGGCCGGCGGTGAGACACCGAGGCGACGGAGAGAGAGAAAGGCGAGAAGACGGCAACGATGGCCATGGCGGCGTGCGGGGCGCCGGCGGTGATTGGTCTGGGGCACGGGGAACTCCAGTTGTCTGGTGGCACAGCCGTGTACGACGATGTCAACATCGGGTGACGGCAAGGAGGAGGTAGTGAGGAGCTAGCGGCCACGGTAAGAAACACAGTATGGTGAGGGGCTCACAGACAGGGTGTTGCTCGGCGTTGGTAGGAGGAGGAAGCAGAGGTGGGGGTGGCGGTGCTCAGGTGCCGGGTTAAGGGAGGGCTTGGCAGCGCGAGGCATCTACGGCGTCGGGTTCTGCTCGGCGAAGTATACCCTGGGGCGGCCACACGGTGGCGACGACCGTGCTTTGGGAAAACGGAGATGCCGGGCGGTGTTCGCGGGAGCTGAGCCAGAGGGAGGATGAAGGGGATTTATAGGTGGGGAGGAGCAGGGAGGCCGCTAGGTCGGCTCGGGGGTATGATCGAGACTTCCCAAGGGCAATCATGGAGGAGAGCGGAGAGGGATAGGCACCGCGACACAGGATTTTCTCGCGTGGCGAAATCGACCGACGGTGGTGATTTTCCGAGCGACAATGGCGGTGTATCGAGCGGGGAAAATTGAAGCACTAGGGCAGGAGCAGCGACATGGGGCGTGCTAGTGGTGATGTGAGCCACTCAGTGGCTTTTGACCGCGGGACCATGGCCAGAGAGAGAGAGAGAGAATGGCACCTTGGGGAATCATGCCATCGTGGTGCTCGGTCAAAAGGGAAGGAAGGGGAGGGGAAAAAGCGGGGCGGTAGGGCGGCTGTCCTTTCCGTGGCAGTTTGCTGTGTGCCGAGGCAAGGTTGAGATTGACGCCGGTGGCTGACGAGAGGAGGGAGGGGTTGGTCGGATTTTGACCGAACAGATGGTGAGCATGAATGAAAGAACGGGATGGGGAGAAGATGACGGCGCGGGTGAGCGGGAACGCGGGCACGCGGGTTTGGTGAGAGGCCGATAGGCGGGCCTGGCTCGGGGCGCAAGGCGGCGAGCGCTCATGTGAGTCGCTTGGGCGAGCTGGGCGGCACGAGGGCATCGGATGGCTGTGCACGGTCTCCTGACCACGTGGCGGGAATCGCGCGATGCGCTGCGGTCTCGTGTGGTTAAAGGGATTGGATGGCACTGGGTGGGGGAGCAGGGACACGCGGCGCCCATCGGTGAGTGGCGGTCAGCGCTGGCTCATGGGCAGTGCACGTGGTGCTGGGCCGTGGCCTGTGGGCTGTGCGGCAGTAGGGAGAGGGGGGAGTGATGCTAGGCTGGAGAGGAAAAGGAGGGATGGATACGGCCCAGAGGAACAGTGGCATTCTCTTATTTTCCAGTGAAAGAATTTGAAGGAATTTTGGAGGAACAGAGGTTGAGGATCGATACTTGTATATATGTTTATATATATGTATATATATATATACATATATTGGTGGAAAGGGTTTTGGATAAGGGTTTGCTGCCTAGGCCGATAGGGTTTAAGGAGCGAAGTTCGAATACGACAATTCGAGCTCGGAGATTATTTTGGAACAAGATTTCGAGAGGAGGGATTTTGATATACAGAGATAAGGGAACAACTGAGATCCAGGCACGACTTACGACACAACACACAAAGAGTGAAATTTTCACGGATAGATTTTACTAAAATATCGTTTAACATCTCGCTGAAAGCGGGGCGTTACAAACATGCTATACAAGAAACCCAGCTATTACCCATGCTAGCTTGTGGTTAGTATGGTAAATGCTTTGTAACAGTAGCTTGTGAACTGGTCCTTAATTATCATTGGCATGACCAACAAAACCATGTGCTCACAACCCACTATTAGTCATGTTTTAGTCAGTAAATTAATTAACCAACTCAACATCCATTGTGAGCTACCATTGTCATAAATTATCAATAAAAGACCATTATCAAATGAGTCATTAATTATCCCACAAGGTGAAACTAGTGTTTCTAAGCATGGCTAAGCAAAACTAATAATTCTAGCTAGATCATAACATAAATACCTAGGCTAGTCAGATTACCCAAAGTTATCAAGGAATAAGGGATCAATTCAATTTGGTCATAACAAAGATCATAGGTTTAACCATCCCATTAATATTCAAAAATAAAAGCAATATTTTAATGAAAGAGAGTATTTTAAATATAGGATCAACATGCTCAAGGGTTTTTGGATCTACATGACTTGTCTTGCTGGTTGACAAACTCTTTTGAACCTTTCTGGAAATAAACGGGTTCCTCGGGAACGTCGACCGTGCCACAACAACCACTACTTGGAAAACTATTTTTACAGGCGGTCGGCAACTGATTTATACTTGCATTTAGCGAACCACCCATGACGCAAGGCCTGTAGAAATTGATGGATTTGTATAAGCGGTTACTTAATAAAACCACATGTGAAAATAGGATGATTTTTAGAGGTGGTTTTCTTAAGGAACTGCTTGGGAAAAATAGTTTGTCACAATCAATTCATGACCATGAGTGTGGAGGCCATGGGCCCTGGGTACCTTACGGGAAGCATTGTGGCCACTCGGACAGAGAATGGGCTTGATCATGTAATTGGGAATATTATTGGACTCGGTACATGTTACCTTGTATGACAAGGGAAGGGATATAGTCCTAGCCAGGTACATTGTGTTCTTTGAAGGAAACCTCTTGGTCAAATTCGACTGGGATTCCTACCATGTAACCTTATCTCCTCGGTATATAAGGGGAGACAGGGAGCCTCCTGGGGCAAGAGAACATACAGAATCTCACCAGAGAAACCTCAAAGGCAATACACAACAGCTAGAAGTAGGGTATTACCTCTCTTTGAGGGCCTGAACCAGAATAAACTCGTTTCGTGTTCCTTTGCAATCCATCAAGTTTAAGTCTCACGAAGAGCCCCATATAATTATTGCCGATGCAAAGCATCGACAGTTGGTGGACCAGGTGTGAACCCTCCTGGCAGTTTCTTGAATGATCCGACCATGTCAAGCCCCCAGACTGCAAAGGGCCAAGATGTTAGGATTGTCTGTAATTCCTGAGCTAGTAGATGTGTTTGTTGAGCAAAGAGCTGGCATCCCTCGCATGTCCAAACTATATCCTTGATGTCAGTAACTGCAGTCGGCCAGAAAAATCCTTGCCTGTAAGCCTTTCCGACTAACGTCCTGGATGCGGCATGGTTGCTACAAATTCACAAAGTGGATTGAGGCAAAACCGTTGCTACCATCATAGCGGCCAGGGCAAAAGACTTCATCATGAATATTATATACTGATTTGGAGTTCCCAATCGAATTATAACGGACAACGACACTTAATTTACTGGCGGCATATTTCAAGATTTCTATGATAACTTTGGCATCAAGATCTGTTATGCTTCTGTGGCACTAGGGGTGAAAACGAGTTAGGTTCGGTCGGATCTCGCCCTTCCCACATCCTAACCCATATTTTGCAATCAGAATCGGGTCGGACACAGATAGTGTCAAATACGAATACAAGCACGGATAATATCAGGCATAAATACGGAACGAATACGTAACAAGATGCATATGTACATTATCGGTTATGAATATTTATGCGGATATCAAGTCAAAGCAACAACCATATATACCACATAGACAATAGCCATTCAACAATTCCATATTTCCATATAAGCGACGGAGGAAAATGAACCTGCTACCAATATGATATATATTGTGACCAAATCAGCACTGCCTGTGTTAAAATATATTGCACCATATTGCAAGGTAAAAGGCAAATATATTTAGGCCGGGGCAGCATGACAAGGATTCACCAATCACCATAAGAATCTAGGTAGGTTTACTCTCTCAAATAAATAGACCATAGTTCTCACCATAACAATTCTCACAGTACCAAAGTAGTAGCATCAGTACCAAAGTAGTGGCATCAAACAGTACCAAAATAGTGGCATCAAACAGTACAAAAGTAGTAGCATCAGTAGGCATATATCATTACATATCACCATAATAGTTCTCACAAACAAAAGACCCGGCCAAGCATATCAGTAAATCACCAACTCCAAGCCTCAGGGTGCGTTTGGTAGGGATTCTCGAGGGTGATTCTCAATCGGATCAATTGGAGCTAAGCCAAACGGGCAAAAAAAATCTCCCCGATTCTCAGCCGAATTGATCCGCTGTGATTCTCAATTTTACACATGAATGGAGAATCAGGCAAAAGGTGGCTTCTCGTGAGAATCCAACGAACGAAAATTGAAAATCTCCATAAGAATTCACAAAATCCCCATAAAAATCAGAATCGCAAGATCAGAATCATAGAATCTGGAGCTCTACCAAACAGGCCCTCAATCACTATTCGCTGCTTGATCCTAGAAACAACAGAAAATTCAGATTAATACAATATTTGTAATTATGACACTAGTTGCTTCTTAGCTCTCTCAAAATCCAAAATGGAACCAAACGATGATTCATTCAAAGATTGTAGGTCTCAAAGATAGTAGTTTTTTACGCAATAAAGAACACATTAATATTTAACTAACCTCCTCATCCATATCTGTATTAGCACAAACTTTGTCCTCTAGCTTTATATCCAACTCATCAAGAATTGTTGCTATCTTGTCCTTAAATTGACCTGAAATTAAAATTCATAAAATAAGCAACTAAACAAAAAGGGGAGATTATATAAATAACGAAATGAAAATGCACAAATACTTACCTTTCCTAGATGATCTTATCTAGTCCTTGGTGCAAACTAGAGCCTCAATGATCGTAGGATCTAGAGAACTGTGAAAAGGACCAACAACATGACCACCAGCACTAAAAGCCGACTCTGAAGCAACGGTAGAGACTTGAATAGCCATTATGTCACAAGCAAGTGTTGACAAGATAGGAAAATTCACTTGGTTGCTCTTTCACCATGACAGTATGTCAAATTATGCACCTTCACCTGTTGGATCAATCCAATGAATTGGCTTCTCTTTCATGTAGACCTTCAATTCATTTATATCCACTTCTTTAGTCCCAGCTGCATCATCATACAAGAATTCCTCACTGTCATCAAGACCCAAATTAGTTTTAGCATGTGGTTGAGAATTTCTACTTGGTCCTGCAGTAGTAGGATTCGAACTTTTAGTTGCAATACAACTCTAGTAAGCCTGTAACAATTTGTTGACAGCATCCAAGACATGCTTAAGTTCATCTTCACACTTCTTAGGGTAGATCTTGTTTAGAAAATATTTCACTAGCTTTTGCTTATATCTAGGATAAAAAAAGCAAGCCACAGCAGAGCTAGATTGGACTTGACCCAATACTTATTATATTTGGTTTGCATGGCCACGGCCACAGAAGCAATGTAGGCATCAGCACTTGCACACCATTCTCGAAGTGCTAACTTAATCTCACAAAACTTCCACCAAAACAAGTTTGTTGTTGGATATAGACAACCAGAAAATAACACAGTGGCATCATTGAATTTCTCCAAACACTTGCAAAGTTATTCAACCATATCCCATTCATCACCACTTGGAGCATACCTTTCATATCTTCCCTCATCTAAGAACAAAAGCGTTTCAAAAGCCTTTCATGTAGTAAATAGCTTGTTCCAATTTATTTATATCCACTTCTTTGGTCCCAGTTGCATCATCAAATGGAAGCCCATATTTGTTATCCAAGTCACATTCTACTGCACATTTCTGAAATTCCTTCCATTGCAATGTAGAATTCTTCACAATACCAATAGTAGCTCTAATATTCTCAACTGTATATGCAATTATTTTCAATCCATCGTGAGCAACAAGATTTAATATGTGACATAAACATCTCACATGAAATAAAGCACCTTCACATATCAATGGGGGGACCTTACTAATGTTATAAAACTTATTAAGCTCTATCACAACTTCCCTAGCACATTTATCATTTGATGAAGCATTGTCTAGTGTGAGAGCAAATAACTTTTTCTCAATATTCATAGACATTACTCCCTTGACAAATGCATTTGCTAGCCCAGTTCCTATATGCTTCCCATCAACATGAATGAACTTGAGTATTCTCTTTTGCATCAACCAATTTTCATCAATCCAATGAGCAGTGATGCACATATAAGCTTTATTCTGATTTAATGTCCACATATCCATGGTTGTAGAAATTCGATTAGAAATTGATTTCAGTTCATCATACAACACTCTCCTTTTAGCTTCAAACAACTGTAGTATCTCTTTCCTAGTGGTAATGCGAGACTTGAATGCAAAACTAGGGCGAAGAGACTTGATGAATTCAACATAAAACTTATGCTCAACCATACAAAATGGATATTCATGCATAATAAGAGCTATATAGAACTTTTCCAAGCTTGCTTTAGGATCATACCTGAAAGTCTGAACTTCACCCTTCAACTCAAGTTCCTGCTGACCTTGTTTCAATGAGTGAATGCGGTTCAAATGATTCCATAAGTGCTTTGTGCCATTTACTATCTCTGCACCAAACACTCTACCACATTTTTTGTATTTGCTTTAAGTTGCTTCTCTACCACACTAGTAACTTTATTCTTGACATTGTCAGTGTACTTACTAAAATATTCCCAAACCTTTGAAGTACACTTCTTCTGCCTCTTTACTGCAGGCTCAACTTCTCCTGTGAATGCCCCATCATCTTCATCAGGAATAACAATAGGTTCTATACCTCCACCTCTAGTGACTGTGGTTGCCTCATGTGGTACCAATGCATTCGATGCCGACCTTTTTGGCACCGACGCCGAGTGACCAGTACTAGCAGCTGTGGTACCAGCCGGAGATGCATTGTGCTAGCACAAGCATTAATGCTTGTATCACCACTAGCCATATTTATCCTATAACCAAACATCAAAAGTCAAATGAGCAAACCATTGCCTGAAAAATTAACTCTTTAGAGCCTAAAATTAGACCATTTGTGGTAATAATAATTGTAATCATTTTAGGTAATTAAAAATTTAGAATGACTGTAACGCTAGCAAAATATAACAATGCAGATACTAATAACAATTCACAAACTTGAGAAGTCACATGATTAGCTGCTACTACCACGACCATAGCCCAGCGATGAACCAACACAAACCATTGAAATTTGGCTAACTTGTGATGAGTTGTAGACTTTCGGAGTAGATGACGGCGGTTTGACGGGCACCGCGGCTGCTCGCAACGGTGAACTGTGGCCGTGGGATGGGCGCCGCGGCCGCTCGCGTCGGGCGAGGCTGGCGGGGTGACGGGCGACGGCGGCAGGGCGATGAGCGGCTGCGGTGGATGGCGACGAGGCGATGGGCGACGTGGCTGGTAGCGGTGCGAAACTATGACGTGACGGGCGTGCCTCGGCCTTGTGTGAGTGCCAGCGGCGCTGTGACGTGCGGCACTGCGGTCTGCGTTGCGAGTGTGCGACTAGGGTTGGCCGGTTGGCAACAGATGGCTTGCCTAGCCGTGGTGGATCGTGGACTTGTGTCTGGTGGGCCTTGTTTGTTTGCTGTGTGCCTGTGCCTATAGCATGTAGGCTGTATTATGGGCTAGGCTATCCGGGTCATACGCGGATAGTTTACCAGGTACTATCCGCATAACGTCCCAGATACTCTGTATCCGCCGGATACTGTGCTCCTGAATTCGATCTCGTATCCGCCAAAAAAATACCTGGATTCGACTCCGATATCCGTGTAAGCACTCGGATAGCCAAATTGCTGACGCAAAATTGTCCTAGATTAAAATGGCCGGGCGGGCGGGCGGGAAATAGCCGACCTGTTTTCACCCCTATGTGGCACACTGTCACACCCTAAAAATTATTTAATAAATAATACCTATGAAAATATAATTTTTAGAAATTAATTAAAAGCCTAAAGAAGTGGTTAATAAAAATCCTAAATAAATTTCAATGTAAAAATGGGCCAGAGAAAATTTTATTAAATACTTCTTTAATTCTTATAGTCCCTGGATTTTTCTGGGAATTATTTAAGCTGTGGAAGTATTTTTAATAAATTAAAAACCAAATTGGTGAATAAATAAATTGGGAAAAGGTTTTTAAATCCCTCCCGAGGCGATGGGCCAATTTCGGCCCATCTGTCCTCCTCTCTCTCTCTCCCTCGCCCGCAGCCTAGGTCGGCCTGCTCGCTCTCTCTCTTTCTTTTCCCCGCTGACAGGTGGACCCCACCTATCAAGGTCTTTGTTCTCGTTGGTCCGAGTCCGAGCCCGAGCCGCCGCCACCGTCCCGCACCAAATCTGGCCACCCTTCACGTGATCTCCTCAAATTGGCTGAGGGGAAACCCTCCCCTCTGTCCCCGCTGCCAATCCCCTCGAAACCCAGCAAGAATCGGTTAAGGATTGAGCCCGAACTCGAGTTTCTTTCGGAGACCGGCCGCTGCAGGAGTCTGCCGCCACCATAGCCGCCTTTTCTGCTACACGAGTTATTTTTCTTCCCCGATCTATTTCCAAATTACCTTGCTACACTTCCTGTTTTACTTATGCATAAACCTGTTTTGTTTCATTAAATCAAAATTTTTGCCTCTCATCACATTCCATAGATATCGAATCGTGAGCCCATGCATCTGTTTGGAGTGGGAGAATTCGTCAAGGAGCTTCAAGACATGGCATTTGCCATAGGATTCAACCTAGCCCCCGAGTATCGGCAAGTCACTCATAATCCAATTGAAGACAAGTGTCGGGTTCGGTTGACAATTGCAAGTGATCGTGAAGGAGTCCCGTCCATGATCTTTGGAGCCGGAGGAAGGCATTTCGAGCACGCATGTCAGGAACCGTCCGCTTGAGGCATACTGCTTACCGTTACCATCCGCTCAGGACCCACAATGATGAGTACAGCAATTACCAATGCCTTGGGGCAGAGAACAGTGCCACTATGCAACGCTTGGTGAGGATGCTCAGCGCCATGGACAATGCTCATGCAGATGTGATGATAGCAGCTCATGATTGAGAGAACGAGAACCGTACTAAGATTTGCAGACTGCAAAACCAAGTGGATCATTTGAAGAGGGAGCTGGCACAGGCGAAAAGACAAGCACCCCCTGGAGGAGCCAAGATCCGCACCACTGCAAGGAAGAGAGTCTAGGACCCATTTTGTCACGCCCATAAATTTAGCCAATTTCCAGACTATTTTGTGTATTAAAATCCTTGTCCAGGAATCAAGCCAGGGTACATAAAATGACAAATCAATAAACAGATCCAAACGTAAATAAAGCGCAAATACTTACAGAAGAGGCACTTAGTCCTCGCACAGAAGAAAACAGCAGCGGAAAGGCAAAACTAGCGTGACTTCAGCTCCACACCACAGGCATGCTCAACTAGGGATAAGCCAAGGTCTTCTAAACTCAACTTCGACACGAACGGTCTTCACTTCTGAAAAGGGGGACATAGCAAGGCTAAGTACCATCCACTGTACTCAGCAAGCCACACCAATGATGCATTTGTGCACGGGATTTCAAAGGGAGGCTGGTGGTTCATTTGCGTAAAGGCAGTTATAAACAATGGTAGTTATAAAACAGGTAAAGCAGTTGTTACATCAATCAGTCTTAATCCATCACTGAACAACGCTACACCACGTTGATCAGGCCCAAACCATTCACCTGAACTATACCAGTTCCATTAAGTCAAGTTAATTAAGTAAGGGTGAACCTAATCACAGTGAGTCTTGGCCAACCGCCCATGTCTGCGGGCGCAGCTATTCGAATAGCTTTACTCTAATCAGAGGTGTACAACTGTACCCACAAGACACAGCCCCACACACGTTCCTGTGTGCCGGTGCATCACCACGATACCTCGTAAGAGGCTGTGACAGGACCGTTCACGCAACCTCTCCCAAACCATTCACACCATGCTGAGGTTGCACCTGCCAACAGGACACCCCATATTGGCCAAGCTACCCCCCTTGCGCCACGATGGATCCGAAAGCCAATCAACCCTACCCCAGGCCGACCCAACTCCATCACGCCCACCCTCATCTTCAGTGCCTAGGAGAGGGAGAAGAGACGCTACAAGCCCAGCCGTTGCCCATGCTGGCTTGTGGTAAGTACGAGTATTTGCCCAAAGGGCTCCTGCGAACCGGTCCTTAATTGCCATGGGTGTGACATGCAAAACCAATGCACCCATAGCCCACCATTAGATCATATTTTAGTTGATTAGTTACGACCAATCACCATGGTCAAACATCTCGAGCACGCGGCTTATCAGGTTACCAAATATAGAAATAATGTGATTATCCCTTCAGTGATCTAGTGGTACTAAGCATGGCTAAGCAGGTCCTATCTCTAGCCAAGTCATCCAATAAGACCTAAGCTAGTCAGATTATCACCCAAGGTTATCAAGGAATGGATAACAAATAAACAGGGTCTCAAGCAAGCGGATAGGTTGTCCCATATTTCATGTAATTGGCAAAACATGCAATTTATTTATAAATCATAAAATGTTTCGCAAAGTAGGTTCAACATGCTCAAGGATGAATGTGTGACTTGCCTTGCGACAAAACGTCTTCGATTGCTCTTCCGAACTCTTCCGTAGACTCCGCGGTCCTTCGAAACGGCGATTATATGTGACTACACGCAAAACAATAAAAACCCTAAGAAACTCCAAATAAACAGTACATAAAAATTACATAAACAAGTAGACTATAATTTTAGATGAATTTAGGAAGAAGAACGGGTCGAATCGGAGTTCGGACGGAGAAGATATGGCTTCCGGAATATCGAATTCAGAATAAATCCGAAAAGAATTGGAAAAGAATATTCTCTGGAATATTCTCTCGGGATTAAATTAAAAGAATTATTTTTGGCACTGGAGAAAGAGTGGCACTGTCATGGCTCACAGTTTCGAGGATGGAGTGGTGGATTGGGCTAGGGTTGACAGGGTTAGGGCATTGGCGGATTAAAAAGAGTCAATGGCTGGGATTCGATCTGGATGGATTTAAACGGCCGAGATTGGTTCGGCATTTTATGTGGATCTAGTAACTCAGACGGTTTGGATCAGGACGATCCAACGGGTAGGGTGAGTCTCGGAGAAATCCTTCGGTCAGGATCGGACCGAGATTTTATGTGTCTTGGACGGCTATGATTGAGTTTTTGAGAATTCTACGGACGGGATCGGATTAGATCGTAGTTCATGGGCCCACTTGCTATAGAGAGGATCCACACATCGGTCGCAGAGGAAGGAGGCACAGGAGGTGGCTTGCACGACGGTGACACGCGTCCGAGCTCTTGTCATGGCAGCACGCAGAGGGGCTCGGCCACGACGTTCGGCAGACGACGGCACTGAGCGACGAAGGTCGGTGGCGCCGAGTTGACGTTCGGCAGTGCCCGTGGTACACTGAGGCGACGAGGAGACAACGTCTGTGGCACAGAGGAGATGGTGTTCGATGGCGGCACGGCGTCGAGGACCGTCGGCCACAAGCGGCAACACGGGAAAAACGACTAGGCGACCACAACGACCGATCAGTGACGGCAAACGACGGCGAACCGACGAGGTGGAGGGGCAGACGGGGCTCAGGTTGTAGATGAAGACGACGATGCTGACGACGACACAAAGCGGAGTAGGGAGTTGACCGAGAGCGACACGGGTCGAGACGCTCACCGAGTTTCACCGTTATTCACCGAAAAGGGGAGACACTGGGAAGGAGCTATCGAGTTCTGTATTGCGCCCATGGCGCATCACGGGCGCTCGGGACAGGGAAGGGAGACGAGGTCCGGGGCGGCTTAGCGACGTGGGGTGGCACGGCGCGGCCGAGTGACGATCGACGACTGTGGCACCAGGGAATGCGATGGCGGTGCAGCGACGCGGCAGGGCGGCCTAGATGGGAAGAAGAGGGTGTCACCGATGGGAACACGGGTCTCACCGGCGGCACTGGATCGCGGGGACGGCGACGACGGCTTGTCGGCCGGGACGACGGTGCAATGACGACGATAGACGGGATCGAACATAGCAGCGACGACTAGCGGTAGGGCGCAGTAGGACCACGGCGACGACGGTGACAAGCCGGTGACAGGGAGGAGGAGTTGGGCAACGGGACATACAACAACGGCGATGACGAACAAGGGGAGGATAGGCAGGGCGGCGAGGTGCTCACCAACAGCGGAGAAGGGCGCAATGGGCAACGTCGGTGGCGTCCTCCGGTGGCGACGGCCTACGGCGGCAGAGGCGGTTGCATGGGAGCAGGGCGACGACGCACGGGGCTGTGGCGGCCAGGGCGAGTAGGGTGGCTACGCGACGGGAGCAGCAGAGGGGTGGCAGCGCGACAGCAACGGTGCGGCGACGGTGGGTGAAGCCAGGCGGCGGCGGCTTCGGGCGTCGGGGAGCATGAGAGGTGGCGGCTGGAGGCGCGGCCGGCAGAGACAGGCGACGGTGGGGAGGCACTGGCGACGGCGGCTTCGGGCGCCAGGAAGCATGATTTCGCACCAGTCTTCGTGAGAAGATGGGGAGAAAAAGGGGAGGGAGTGGGGGAAGTGGATGGCGACCTCGGCTTGCGCGGTTTGGACGTGAACACGGGGCACGAGGGTGCAGGAATGGCGGCGACGTGGGGTTGGCGGCTATGGCAGTTGCACAGCCGGGCCGGGCAAGGGCAGGAGTAGGCCGAGCGCGGCAGCAGCGGCTGCTGGCCGAGGAAGGCAGCGTAGGCCAGGCGAGCGAGGTCGAGGGGCTCGGCCCAGGCGACAGCGGTGGCTCGGCTTGCTGGCGACTAGAGCAGAGAGAGAGAAGCAAAGAAGAAGATGAACAGGAGGGAGGAAACTAGAAAGGAGAGAAAAATAAAAGGGCAAAGGGAAAATTGGAAGAAAAAGAAAAGAGAAAAGAAGGAGAAAAGGTGGGGATTTTTGGGGATTTTTCCAGAAATTCTCCAAATTTAGAATTTAAATTTTGAAATTTCAAGAAGTATTACGAATATCAGAAATTGGGAAATTGTTCGGAATTTTCGAGGGTTGTGAACGTTGGTGTGTGTGTGTGTGTGTGTGTGTGTATATATATATATATATAGAAAATCAAAAACGTCAAAACACCTTTGGAAATCGAAATATTTCTTTGGAATTGAGGAGATTCACCGGAATTTTTGGAACCCTCCAAGTATAAGAATATTTTGGGAATTTCTAGAATATTGTATAGAGTTAGTAGGAATATTCCGAAATCACGAAAAATTTGGAATATTTATGAAATCAAGAACTTGGGGAAAAATAGAGGGTATTTTGCATCGACCGAGAAATTAGGATATTCGAGGAATATATTTCATGGAGGTCGAGAAATGGAATAAATGAACTTCCAAAATATGGGGAATATTTTGGGAGTAAAGAACGGGGCAATAGTTTAGGAAACATGCGATCACTTGAAATATCGGTATATTTTGAGAATTGGAACGTCGAGAAGGTTTTAGGGTTCCGGGAGCAACATGAAACCCTAGAAGAAAAGGGAGTCAGAGTTCACGATGAATGGGGAGACTTCGAAGGACTGAACCGGAACGACCCGAATAGGGGAAAAGACAGGGATTTTATTATAGATTTATCTAATTATAGAAATAATCTTTGTCCCATTAAAATTAATTCTAGAGCTCCGAAAATTCCGAGAAAATTTTAGAGAGCTTATAAAATCATGGGGAATTTACCAGAAATAAATATCACCACGAAATATAAAGAATTTATTATTATAAATACTTAAATGCTTAAAATATTCTGACAAAAACCCCGGGAATATAAATGCATCCAAGTATTTATTTTAAAATTTAAACTTGGGATTTTTAATATTGGAAATTTCAAAATTTTATTCAAACATGTTTCTCAAACAAAAATTTTCTAGCATATTCTTGTATTTCGATTTACCCAAAAACAATTTTTAATTAAAGCGATTGTCAGGGCGTGCCACGGTTGCTCAATGAGCAGGTCCCACTCAGAGTAGTTCCACCAGTGGCTTATGCTGATGATGCAGAGGAAGAGGATCCGGAGGAGTCGGAAGCTAGCACCCATTCGAAAAAGATAGGAGACAGTGGAACTCATACCCATTCTGAAGTGGAGTGGGGTGAAACCCAGGAGGATGAAAAGGAATCCGAGCACAATTCTGACGCAAGACGAAGCCCTTCACCTCGTTAAGTTGAACCTCAGTAGTAGTTCACCCTAGAGCGTTGTGTTAGCCGTTGTGTGTTTAGGTGATTCTTGTGAGTGTGTTGGTTTAGATGGCAGTTTATGTCAGAGGGTGGTGATGTAACTGCTTCAGTTAGGTATTTCCTATGGTGTGGTGTGGGTTTAAGCAACATAAATGTTAAACATTTAGTTCAGATCAATAAAAGTTGAAGTTTAAGTAAATAACACCTATTCTAAGGGTTCTCCCCTATTTCTCGCCTATTCTAATCCCTACAGATGGTGAATACTCGCAATGGAGGTGGTCAGGACACTAGCACTGGAACAAACAACAATGGGGAGGTGCACCCAATGGACCGCCGCCTCCGAATGACAATCTCACTATAACACAAGTGCTTGCCAATCAAACGCATCTTATGAATATGATGTTCCAGCACATGCAGAGCCAATAGCATCAGGTGCCTCAACAACAGATACCTCCTACACCCCAGAACAAGCTCACAGAGTTCTTGCGAGTGAGGCCTCCTACCTTTTCCAGTACGACCAACCTAGTGGAAGCAGGGGATTGGCTACATGCCATTGAGAAGAAGCTGCATCTTCTTCAATGCACGGACCAGGAGAAGGTCTCATTTGCTTCACATCAGTTACATGGACCTGCATCGGAGTGGTGGGACCACTTCCGAGCTAACAGAGCAGAAGGTCAGCCTATTACTTGGGCCGAATTCTTAGTTGCTTTTAAGAAGACGCACATTCCTACGGGGGTGGTGGCCCTAGAGAACCGGGACTTTCGAGCACTGAAGCAGGGGAATAGGTTGGTGACCGAGTTCCTCTATGAGTTTAATCGTCTCGCCCGTTATGTACCGGAAGATGTTAGCACCGATGCTGAACGACAGGAGAAGTTTTTGGATGGATTGAATGATGAACTCTCTGTCCAATTGATCTTAGGGCACTACTCAGATTTTCAGAAGCTTGTTGACAAGGCCATTCGGCAGGAAGACAAGCACAATCGGATGGAGCAGAGAAAGCGCAAGATTGCTAGCATGAGGGCACAACAACCTAGTAGCCAGAGGCCACGTATAGCAGCACCCCCTCAGACTCGCCCAGAAGGATCACCAACTGCACCCCGTCCCCAACGCCAGTTCTACAACAACAACACTAGTAGTGGTGTAATGGCTAATCGTCCTTCCTCTCGTTCGGTTGGTGCACCATCACAAAACCAGCTGGTCAAGCAGGAGCAAGGAGCCAGGACTTTGGTATGCTACAACTGCAACAAGCCAGGACATTTCTCTAATCAATGCCTGAAGCCAAAGCGTCAGGGACCCAGGCCAGCCGCGCTAGGACAAAGCAACTCCAACCTACCCAAGGCTCGAATCAATCATGTCACAGCCTGTGGAGGCCATGGGCCCCAGGTACCTCATAACCAGTATATGGGCCACTCAGATAGAGGATGGGCCTAGCCTTGTAATTAGAGATATGGTAACCCTCGGCAGACCTTGTCTTGTACAATAAGGAATATACAGTCCTAGCCGGGTACATTATATCTCTATGGGAAGATCTCCTAGTCGGAATCCGGCGGGGACTCCTACCTTGTAACCCTGTCCCCCAGTATATAAGGGGAGGCAGGGCGCCCCTTGAGGGCACGGCCATACGGTTCATCAGAATCGCCACCATAATTCCTCAAAGGAATACATATAAACTGGACGTAGGGTATTACCTCGCATCGAGGGCCTGAACCAGTATAAAATCTCCTTGTGTTCCTTTGCAATCCATCAAGTTTCCATCCGCCGAGTAGCCCCGTATTTATATTGTCGGTGTAAAACATCGACAGTTGGCGCGCCAGGTAGGGGCTTCGGCGCGATCTACATCTACAAGCTCGATGGATCTAGCAACCGGAGTCGACGGCGGCGAACTCTCCCCCGGAGATACAATTGCATTCGGAAGCCTCGACTTCGTCGCCGACCAGATCGGCAATCTCACCTTGGCCGACTCGGACCCGATCCGATCTGCCAGGGAACCAGCCGACTCCACGCCAGTCGGCCTACACGATGCTGCAGCAATCTTTCACGACATGCTGCGGCGATCTCCAATACGCCCGAGTCCAGGGACAACTCTTTCTTTCGATGTTCGACTCGGACTCGGTTTTGAGCCGGCCGAGATCGAGCCAAAAAAGGAAGAGATCGTCAATTTCTCGTTTGGACTCGGCGATGCCGCGGATATCTACAATCTACATCCAATGCGGCAAACCCGATCCTCTGGAGTTCGACTCGGATACGGCCCCGAGCCGCTCGAGATCGGATCTAGGAAGGTCGGAGTCGTAATCACCCCCATCAACTATTCCGACTACGACTCTCAGTCGGACTACGACTCTAAGTCGGACAGCAGTTCGGCAAGCTTCCCCCCGCCACGAGAAATCTTCATGGCATCCAAAGGCTCTACTTCTACTCAGGAATCACGCCGACTACGCGAGCAGCAAGAGGAGGAAGCCTGCCGACTGCGAGAACAACAGGAGGAAGAAGCAAGACGCATGCACGCCCGCAACGACGGGCTACGCAGGGCTGGGCGAACCGCTCAGCAACAAACCCTCCAAGCAAAAGTCGGCGACCACGACGTCTTCGTCACGCCACAACAGAACATCGTGGCCGCTGCAACCCTACCGGACACGATCCAGCTTAGGCTTGATCACCAGGCCACCCCGACCATCGCAAGGATAAAAGCCATGCTTACCGCTGCTACATGTCGGCAGCACCAACAGTCGGGTGATACCCTCATACCGACCAATCGGTCGACATCCCCAACGGCAGTCTCATCTACCTCAAAGCGACGCCGAGCGGCTGGCTCCAGTCAGCCGCATACGGAGGCACGTCAGGCATCACTCGGCAACCCCAACGACAACCGGCGATGTCAAAGCAACCGTCGGGACGATCAGGACCTTCGAGACCGACTACGGCGTGACCTTCGGCAAAACATCATCGCTCGGCGCTGTGAACAAGAAGAAGATGAGCAACGCCAACTGGAAGACAAGAACAAGCGTTTCGGCCTCCACCACGAGCGGTTTCACCGTCATATTCGGAGTCGGAGCCCTCATAAAGACGAAGGCATACCGGCCTTCACCCAGGAGCTACAACAGGTCGACTGGCCGTCGAGTTTCAAGCCTACAGGCATCAACAAATACGACGGCAAGACCAATCCTGAGTCCTGGCTCACGGTCTACACTCTGGCGATCTGAGCAGCTGGGGGAAATCACAAAGTCATGGCTAACTACCTCCCAGTCGCCTTAACCGACTCAGCGAGGACATGGCTAACAAGACTTCCCAAGCAATCAATCGACTCCTGGGGAGAACTCCGGGAACGCTTCATCACCAACTTCCAGGGAACATACGAGAGGCCATCTTCCGAGTACGACTTATATCAGTTGCATCAAAGGAAGAACGAGTCTCTTCGTGACTTCATCAAGAGGTTCTCTGAGAAGAAAAATTCAATCCCGAACATCAAGGACGAGGTCGTCATCACCGCCTTTCGAAAAGGAGTCAAAGACACCTCGTTCATCGACAAATTCACTCGGAAGCCTCCCAACTATGTCAAGGCTCTATTCGACATGGCGAACAAATACGCCGACTCAGCCCACGCTGTTGCTGAGGCCCTTGAAGATAAAAAGGCATCCTGACAGAAGAAGCGGGAGGGCACCAACGACGCGGTCCTGTCTAAAGCCGGGAATCGCAAACGCAAGTCAGACGGCTTCATTGTGGCAGTCGGTCACAATCGTCTTCGACTTTCAACAACTGAAGATTATCAGAACAACAAGTGACATGCTCGGGGGCTCACAAGCTCAAACGCAAGGATGGCATCCCCACTCCGAAATACCGAACAGCTAAGTCGCTTCCTGATAAATATTTCTTCACTCGGCCTTGCCAATGCCGCTTACACCTAATAGGTGCACAAGCTGCACTCTTCTCTGTTTTTGCTCTTAAATGATTGCAAAAGTACTCAAGTAGCATATATCCTGATCCGTGAAACTTTGCTCCATGAAAGACGAACTCAAGTCACTCAAAACGCGTGTCTGGGAAAGAGCCATGAGCCAACTCCCGACGGTAGGGGGCTATGACTAGTCGGGCAGAGTGCTTAAACGTAAGGGGTCAACTACTCGGGGAAATTAATATCAATAAGAGGAAGAACATGAATTTACATATATTGTAAAATACATTTTATTCGGATGATTGTTTTCATCATCAGATGCTACTCATCCGATATCTTTATATTGCAGGCCCAGCTCCGGATACACGTGACAGGAACTCAGGGCTGCGAGCCTATCTCCTACGCTCGGGGGCTAGACAAGTCTGCCAAAATACACTCGGGATGCTCTATGAGGGCTACTTACCGAGTACTTGTGACAGTCGGGACGTCATCTTCCCCGGCTATGCTCCATGTGAGCTGACAACTGACTTCCGGCACTAGTCGGGGGTCGTATATCACTCGGCTGGGTGAGGTACGCCCCATGAGGGTCGCTAGCCGAATCCTATGCTAATGCAAGGTTCGGGTACCCCGCTTGGCTATAACTCTGTTGGGTAGGGTATGCCCCATGAGGGTCGCTAGCCGAATCCTATGCTAATGCTAGATTCGGGTACCCTGCTCGGCTCTCCTGAAGTCAGAGAGGACTTACATCGTCAAAGCGCATCCGGAGTTCTCATGCACTGCGTCACACCTGAGGAGGGCAAGCAGATCCTGCAACATACCTGCTCAGGCACCTGTGGCAACCAGGCTGCATCCAGAACATAAGTCGGAAAGGCTTGCGAATAAGGATTTCTCTGGCTGATTGCGGTTACCGACACCAAAAAACTCATCCCGACATGCGATGGATGATACTTCTATAGAGCTATGCTGGATAGGTCGGCTCAGGCCAGCTTATTTGGTAGCAGCCACCAAGATATGAGTTCCTACAGTAGCATGCTCCATGTGGGCCGCCCGCAGGCTGAGTTGAAATTATAGCGCTGGTGCTACCAACAGGAGCCGATGAGGTATCTTTCTCGGGTACACCTGACCACGCCGTGGATTTATTTTCATAAAGTGGTACTCAGCTTACATGCGTGGCCATCGGTTGCCATGAGCAACATTTTACCCGCTGACATGATGCGGAAGAGTCTAACTTTCGAGTAGTGCATTACTCGGGAGAGACTATAAATATCTATTCCTGCTGACATGACGCGGAGGAGTCTAACTTCTGAGTGGGACGCCACTCGGAAAAGACTATAAACCCCTCTTTCCAGCTGACATGAAGCTGAAGAGTCCCATATACGAGTAGTATCCTACTCGGCAAGACTATAAATACCCATTCCGACTGACATGAAGTCGAAGAGTCTTACATACGAGTAGTTTCCTGCTCGGAAAGACTATAAATCATATTCCGGTTGACATGATACCGAAGAGTCTCATATACCAGTAGTAATCTACTCGGGAAAGACTTCCAGGTTAAAGATCTTTGACTTTATGTTTAATTGTCTTCACAATTAAGCACAAAGTCGGGGGCTACACCTAGTAGGTGCACCTATTCGGCGCACGCTATTCATACTTCTATATGGAGCCCTTCATAGCCTCGCTGCCAGCTGACATGAAGTAGGACTCGGGAGAAGAAGCACTCGGACAAAGAGTACTCGGGAGCAATGCACTCGGGAAGACTTCACCGTGGAGGATGAGCACTTGGCATCAGCTGTGGCTCAACTATGAAGGTCTCGGGGGCTACTGTGGAGGCCATGGGCCCCGGGTACCTCATAACCAGCATATGGGCCACTCAGATAGAGGATGGGCCTAGCCTTGTAATTAGAGATATGGTAACCCTCGGCAGACCTTGCCTTGTACAATAAGGAATATACAGTCCTAGCCGGGTACATTATATCTCTAAGGGAAGATCTCCTAGTCGGAATCCGGCGGGGACTCCTACCTTGTAACCCTGTCCCCCAGTATATAAGGGGAGGCAGGGCGCCCCTTGAGGGCACGGCCATACGGTTCATCAGAATCGCCACCATAATTCCTCAAAGGAATACATATAAACTGGACGTAGGGTATTACCTCGCATCGAGGGCCTGAACCGGTATAAAATCTCCTTGTGTTCCTTTGCAATCCATCAAGTTTCCATCCGCCGAGTAGCCCCGTATTTATATTGTCGGTGTAAAACATCGACACAACCAAGGAAGCCGAAGTCACCCCAGATGTGGTCTTGGGTACGTTTCCTGTTAACTTAGTTCCTGCCACAGTACTTTTCGATTTTGGTGCTACACATTCATTCTTGTCTGAGAATTTTGTGGGAAAGAATGGGATAAGGATAGGAAAGTTGGCTAACCCATTGATGATATGCACACTTGGTAATCAAACGCCCTCCACCCTTTTTAGCCCTTCTGTTAACATCGATATCCAAGGGGTCCCATTCCAAGCCAACTTGATTCTGTTAGAATCCAAAGATCTAGATGTCATCCTAGGGATGGATTGGCTAACCAGATATAAAGGAATGATAAACTGTGCAAACCGGAAAGTCACCTTAACTACTAACCTGGGGTAGAAAGTGATATTCCGTACCCTGCCAGTTGAACCCCCAAAAGTGATTCTCAATCAGGCTACCCTAGAAGAAATCCCAGTGGTGAGAGACTACTCGGATATGTTTCCTGATGATTTATCAGGCATGCCACCCAAGAGAGACATAGAGTTTCAGATAGATCTGGTACCTGGAACCGCCCCCATCCACAAAAGACCGTACCGAATGACGGCCAATGAGTTTGCAGAAGTGAAGAAACAAGTGGAAGATTTAGAACGGAAAGGATTCATCCGACCGGGCACCTAACCATGGGGAGCACTAGTTATCTTTGTGGAGAAGAAGGATCATACCCAACGGATGTGTGAGGATTATAGAGCGTTGAACGACGTCACCATCAAGAATAAGTACCCGTTGCCTAGGATTGATGATTTGTTTGACCAGTTGGAAGGAGCCACTGTATTCTCCAAGATAGATCTTTGTTCCAGATATCATCAACTCAGGATCCGAGAGGAAGATATACCCAAGACAGCTTTTACCATCCGCTATGGGCTGTATGAGTGTACGATCATGTCTTTTGGGCTCACTAACGCCCCAGCTTTCTTCATGAACTTGATGAACAAGGTGTTTATAGAGTACTTGGATAAGTTTGTGGTGGTCTTCATTGATGACATCCTTGTCTACTCCAAGACTATGGAAGAACATGAGCAGCGTCTTCGGTTAATGTTGGAAAAGTTGCGAGAGCATCAGCTATACGCTAAGTTCAGTAAATGTGACTTCTGATTGTCGGAAGTGAAGTTCCTTGGTCATGTCCTTTCTGTTGAAGGTGTTGCTGTGGATCCGGCCAATGTAGAGTCATTCACCAAATGGAAACAACCCAAAATAGTTTTAGAAATACAGAGTTTCCTTGGTCTTGCGGGATATTACCACAGGTTCATAGAGAACTTCTCGAAGATTGCCAAACCAATAACTCGGTTACGCCAGAAGGATGTTAAATTTCAATGGTCGTCTGAGTGTGAGCAGAGTTTCCAAGAACTGAAGAAGCATCTGATATCCGCACCAGTGTTGACTTTGGCTGATCCTAGGAAAGATTTCCATGTTTACTGTGACGCATCCCGACAAGGTTTAGGATGTGTTTTGATGCAAGATAGAAGAGTGGTCGCTTACGCGTCTCGGTAGTAGTTCATGCATTAAAGATATGGCACCATTACCTTATGGGTAATCGTACGGAGATGTATACGGATCACAAAAGTTTGAAGTATATCTTCAGTCAGCCAGACTTGAACCTTCGTCAGCGAAGACGGTTCGAGTTAATCAAGGATTATGATATTGGGATCCATTATCACCCTGGCAAGGCCAACGTGGTGGCAGATGCTCTTAGTAGAAAGAGTTATTGCAATGCTTCCGAAGGACGATGGTTGCCTTGGGAGTTATGTACAGAATTCGAGCGGTTAAGTTTGGGAATCGTCAAGAAAGGTTTCATAGCAGCATTGGGGGTACAGCCCATGCTTACAGACCAAGTCAGAGAGGCCCAAGTCAATGATCGTGACATCCAAGAGATCAAGAAGAACATGAGAAGAGAAAAAACCAGTGGATTCTCTGAAGATGATAGGGAACAGTATGGCAGGAGAACGAATATGTGTGCCAGATGACAAAGAGTTGAAAGAAATTATCATGAAAGAAGCTCACGACACCCAACATTCTATCCATCCTGGCAGTACCAAGATGTATCAAGATCTGAAGGAGAAGTTTTGGTGGGCCAGTATGAGACTCGAGATAGCTGAGTATGTCGCAGTCTGTGATATATGCTAATGAGTGAAGGCAGAACATCAGAGGCCAGCAGAGTTGTTGCAACCATTGAAGGTACCCGAGTGGAAATGGAAAGAAACAGGGATGGACTTTATCACTGGATTGCCAAAGACATCTTGAGGATATGATTCAATCTGGGTAGTGGTCGACAGGCTTACCAAGGTGGCTCACTTCATCACAGTCAAGACTACTTATTCTGGTAGCAAGTTAGCAGAATTATATATGGCACGGATAGTGTGTTTACACGGCGTACCTAAGAAGATTGTATCCGACAGAGGTAGTCAGTTTACCTCAAAGTTCTGGTAGAAACTCCAGGAAGAGATGGGTACCCGTTTAAACTTCAGTACTACTTATCAACCACAAACGGATGGTCAGACCGAATGTGTTAATCAAATCCTAGAGGATATGCTAAGAGCTTGTGTCCTAGACTTCGGTGGGAGTTGGGACAAGAGTTTGCCTTATGCAGAGTTTTCCTACAACAATAGTTACCAAGCCAGTCTTCAGATGGCTCCGTATGAAGCATTATACGGTCGAAGGTGTCGTACCCCACTACTGTGGGATCAAACGGGGGAACACCAAGTTTTTGGAATCGACATTTTGAGGGAAGCCGAGGAGAAGGTAAAAATCATACAAGAAAGGTTACGAGTAGCACAGTCCTATCAAAAGAGTTATGCTGATAACCACCGAAGGGATTTAAGTTTTGACAGAGGAGATTATGTGTATCTTCGAGTCACGCCACTACGAGGCGTTCATCGGTTTTAGACCAAGGGAAAGTTGGCACCACATTTTGTGGGACCATACAAGATTCTGAGTCGCAGGGGTGAGGTGGCATACCAGTTGGAGTTACCCCAGGCCATGGCAGGGATTCATGATGTGTTTCATGTCTCGTAGTTAAAGAAATGCCTTCGAGTGCCTATAGAGAAAGCTGATCTAGTACAGATCGAAATCTAGGAGGATTTGACCTATATGGAAAAAGTAGTTCGTATCTTAGAGACCAATGAAAGGAGAACCAGGAGTCGATTGACCCGTTTCTGTAAAGTTCAGTGGAGCAATCATTCTGAGGATGAAGCTACTTGGGAGCGAGAAGATGAGTTAAAGTCTGCCCACCCTCACCTCTTCGCCAGTTCCTTCGAATCTCGGGGGCGAGATTTTGTTTAAGGGGGGTAGGTTTGTCACACCCTAAAAATATTTAATAAATAATACCTGCGAAAATATAATTTTCAGAAATTAATTAAAAGCCTAAAGAAGTGGTTAATAAAAATCCCAAATAAATTTCAATGTAAAAATGGGCCAGAGAAAATTGTATTAAATACTTCTTTAATTCTTGTAGTCTTGGATTTTTCTAGGAATTATTTGAGCTGTAGAAGTATTTTTAATAGATCAAAAACCAAATTAGTGAATAAATAAATTGGGAAAAGGTTTTTAAATCCCTCTCGAGGCGATGGGCCGATTTTGGCCCATCTCTCCTCCTCTCTCTCACCCTCGCCCATGGCCCAGGACGGTCCGCTCGCTCTCTCTCTTTCTTTTCCCAGCTGGCAGGTGGACCCTACCTGTCGGGGTCTTTGTTCTCCTCGGTCCGAGCCCGAGCCGCTGCCGCCGTCCCACGCCAAATCTGGCCACCCTTCGTGTGAGCTCCTCAAATTGGTTGAGGGGAAACCCTCCCCTCTGTCCCCGCTGCCAATCCCCTCGAAACCCGGCAAGAATCAGTTAAGGATTGAGCCCGAACTCGAGTTTCTTTCAGAGACCAGCCGCTGCATGAATCCGCCGCTGCCATAGCCGCCTTATCCGCCTCGGACTCCTCCAATTGGCGACCCTATAAGTATCACCGTCCTCCCCTCTGTCCGCCGCCGCCCTCGCCCCAGCCCTAGACACCTCGGAGAGCCCCAGCCATGGTTAGATCCCAGCGCCGCCGCTGCCAAGTCTAGCCGCGCTGCACCGCCGCTCGGATCGTCGCTGCCCTTCGCCGTCGGTCCAGACGTGTTCACTTGGAAGAGCCGCACCTCGTCCGCCACCCCGTGGCCACCCTGTCCTGCCGGAGCACCGTCGCCGCCGAGTACCCGAAGTTTGCCGCTGCCTTTTCTCGTCGCTGGTGGTCAATTCGTCGCTGATCATCGCCGAGTGACTGTGAGGTGAGTTCGTCTCGTCGAGCTCTCCCTTCTGGCGCAAACTGCAACCACCGCCGTGCCCTGGATCACCGGTAAGCCTCGCCGCCCGAGCCGCCGCCATCGCCGGTCGTCCACGTTATCGCCTCGTCAACCGCGTCACCTCCCCTGATCGGCGCAAGGTGTCGCCCATCCGTGCGCCGCGATCGGATTTCATCTGAGCCATTCGATCTAGATTCATTAAATCCGAACCGTTGGATCTTGATCCAATCCATCCAAACCGTCGAACTCGGTGGACCGATCCCGTGGACTCGGTCTATGGTGGACCGCTCTCTGATGACGCAATAAATCTTTTTTTCCTTTTCAAAATTAATTCATTATTACGTCATTATTGCTTTAATATTTCTTATAAATAGTTTTAATTGGTTTAAACTTCTAAAAATCATAACTAATTCATACGAACTCGGATTGAGGTCATTCAAGTCTCTAAATTCTTTAAAAATCGAGATCTATCCATTAAAATATTCACATGTGCTGTTGCTATGTGCTTATGTACTGTTTTTGCTCATTTTGTTATTTGCCTATAGTTTCAGACGTTCCGAAAGAGCCGGTTTACGCCGAGGAGGGTTCGGAAGACTTTACGGAGTAGCAAGGCAAGTCACACAGATCCACAACCCTTTGAGCATGTTGATCCTATGATTTAAATCTTTGTTTTGATTCAAAGGTGTATTTATTTTATAATGAAATCAAGAAGGGAAACCCTGATCCTTGTTTATAGCCCGTTGTTTTGATAAACTGCCTTTGTGCCTATGGGATTAATATGACTAGCTAGCTGAAGTATTGGTTAGCTAGAATAATTCTAGGTTGCTTAGCCCTGTTTAGAAACTGTAGAATCACATAAAGGTTGTTAATCACATATGATTACACATAAAATGATGATGGTTCGGTTCACGACGGTGGTCGTGTGAGACTGATTCTTAATGGGCAACTAAAACATGGATGAATGGTGGGTTGTGAGCACCAGATTGGTTTTGTTGCTAGCGGTGCTCATGACAGTTAAGGACCGGTTCACGAGCTACTACTGTGAAGCATTTACAGTACTAACCACAAGCCAGCATGGGTAATGGCTGGACTTGTAGTGTAGCATGTCCCAGCAGGAGACAACATGGTATGTTTAGTTGATAGGTGGTAGTGTCAATAAATCCACAATGGCGGTGCCAATAAGACCATATGTTTGGGAGCCAAGAGTTTCTCTACCCTAGAGGTTGGGCCACCTCTACTAGGGACTTGGTGGGTGGTCATTCTGTTGGGTGTGTTATGTGATGAGTCCTGTCACAACTCCTTTTCGAGGTATTGTGGTGGTGCCAAGGCGCATGGTGACATATTGTGGGGTTGTGTCTTATGGGTAAAGTTGTACACCTCTGGCCAGAGTAAAACTGTTCGAATAGCCATGCCTGCGGTCATGGGCGAGCTGAATGATGTTTTTCATGATTAGTCCCATTTATAAATTAATGTTTAAATGAGATATGAGACATCCAGTGTCACGCCTAGAATTTCCATCCAAATTTCTGGAGTTTTATTGTGTGTAAACCCTTGTCCTGGAATCAACCGAGGCACACATGATAAAATTGATAATCAAAATAATTGTTTACATAGCGTAAGCATTAATTATAGAGGCGAATGGTACCTCTTAAAACAATAAAGTTCTAATAGCAGATAAATAAATAAGCAGCGTGACGACTCCCACTCCACGCACTTGACCGGGCTCCCGCTCAGTCCTCCAAATAGTCCTCTTCACTGTAGTCCTCCTCTGAATGATTGTTGATTGCAAGGTGAGTACATGAAATACTCCGCAAGCCACACAGCAAATATGCAAATGCACGGGATAACAAAGGATGGCATAATATGGCTCAAGTTTGCGTAAAAGCAAGTAATAAAACATTTGAGAGAGTAATAAAACATTAGTTAAATAGCAGTATTGATCAATACTATACCGCTCACCAAAACGGTATAGGCCCAACCACTCCTGCATGGAGCTACACATGTTCCACTGTTCAATCATCAAATTTTAGATAATGTGGGACTAATAACAGAAAACATTGCTAGGCCGCCCTTAACCGTGGGCACAGCTATTCGAACAGTTTTACTCTGGCCAGAGGTGTACCAATTTACCCACAAGACACAACTCCACAGCACATCACTGTGCCCCTTGATACCACCACGGTATCTCGGAAAGGAATTGTGATAGGACCCTCCATGTAATCCGCACAACAAGGGAGCCACCCGCTGACCACCAGTTTTCGGTAGGAGCTGATCAGGCCCCCAACAGGGAAATGATCCAACGCCCAAGACATGGACTTATTGACGCAGCCATGGTGGTCTTATTGACATAGCCACAACACACCATGGTGGACCCCGGTTGAAGGTACTACACTTTGGTTCCTACCATTGCCCATACTAGCTTGTGGTTAGCACGAGTGTTGCTTCGCAACGAGTAGTCCGCGAACCGGTCCTTAACTGTCATGAGCACCGCTAGCAACATTTCCAACCATAGGTACAATGTCAAGTAATCAAATCAAAGGGGCCATAAACAAAGGTTAGGGTTTCCCTGTCCCGGTGACATTCCAAAATAAATGCAGCGTTGAAAGAAAACATAGCTTTAAACATAGGAACAACATGTTCAATGAGAAAGAGGAATCTGTGTGACTTGCCTTGCAGCTCCACACAGCCTTCGACACCTGCCTCGAAAAACTGCGTCTCTTCTTGAACATGGTAGCTATAAGCAATAAACAAAACGAGCAAAAACAGTACATCAAAAATGTGAAAGAAATTATATTTTTAATGGATAGTTCATGATTTTTAAAGAAATTAGAGACTTGAACAACCTCAATCCGAGTTCGTATGAAATAGTTATGATTTTTGGAAGTTTTACCCCTTTTATAGCCTATTTAAAAGAATTTACCCAATTTATTGCGTCATAATTGAATTAATTTTATTCAGGAAAAGGGGTTTATGACGTCACAGGAGAGAGGAGGCTCTCGGCTGACCAGTGGGGCCCACTGTCAGCGAGGGGAAGGTGTCGGGTCCATGGTGGACCGAGTCCACCGTGGTCCACGAGAGGGATCCAACGGCTAGGCTTCTAGGGTTTTGATCGGACGGCCAAGATCTAGTCACGTGTCAAGGTGACCTCACTGCGATCAGACGGGTGGGATCTAACCGAGGAGATCCGATGGTTGACATCGATCCCGATCGGATCGGCTTACGGCGCTAAGGTAGCACCGAGCTGGCGCCTACACGGTGACCACGTCGGCTACAGTGACGGCGGCGGCACTGAACCCGATGGTCGATGGCAATCGGCGGCGCGGTGACGCATGGGGAGAGCGGGAAAGGGTAAAGGAGGTCGAGGTGATCCTTACCGAGGGCGAAACCACGAAGAGCGGCGACGGAGACGGCTGGCGGCGAGCTTGAGGCGGCGGAGGGCTTCGGGTCTTCGTTGACGGTGGTGTTCCGGTGGCTTCCGAGGGCTAAAAGGAGGCAGCCTGGCTTCTGTGGGCTCTGGCGAATCTAACCGAGGCGGTGGCGGGCTTCAACAGCGGCTGAGGCGACGGCAGTGCGCGGACGAAGCTTGGCGATGGCGGCGGAGCAAGCGTGAGATGCGGAGAGACGGCTAGGGCTAGCTAGGACTCAATCTAAAGGGCGAAAACCATCCTAGGGGTCTCAAGGTTGCTATTTAAGGCGGAAAGGGGCGGACTCCGGCTCGGACTCAACGGATTTTGCGGCGGCGCCGGTTAGGGATTGAAATCCGACTCGAGAAGCTTCGGGTCTCCATTCCACGCGCGATTCGGCTCTAGTTTTCTTGGGGATTAGGTGGAGGGAGATAGAGGCTCCCTTTTCCCCCAACTAATTTGGAGAAACCGAGGCCGAGACGAACGGATTTGGCAAGATTTACGGCGGTGGCGCTCGGGTGCAACAGTGCGCCCAGGTAGGAGGAAGACGACGACCTGACAGGCGGGCCCTACCTGTCGACGGCCGAGGGCGACGCAAGCGGCCTTGGGCCGACGTGCGCACGTGAGGAAGATCAGGGCTGTGTGGAGGCCATGGGCCCCGGGTACCTCATTACCAGTACATGGGCCACTCGGATAGAGGATGGGCCAGACCATGTAATTAGAGATAAGATAGCACCCGACAGGCTGTACCTTGTATAATAAGGAAACATAGTCTTAGTCGGATAGGATTCTATCTCTAAGAAGGAAATCCCTTGGTCGTATCTAACTGGGATCCTTATCATGTACCCCTGTCCCCTAGTATATAAAGGGAGGCATGGCGCTCCTCAGGGCAAGCACAACAAGAGCAACCAGATCATCGATCTACATACACCTCAGAGGAAAAACACCTCAACTGGACGTAGGGTATTACCTCATCTTGAGGGCCTGAACCAGTGTAATTCTCTTGTGTTCCTCTGCAGTCCACCGAATTCACCCTCGCTGAGTAGCCCCATAGTTTTATTGCCGGTGCAAAGCATCGACAGTTGGCACGCCAGGTAGGGGCCTCTGGCGAATTCCTCATCTGAAGATTCGATGGATTCAATCAACGGAGTCGACAGCAACAAGTTCTTCCTCGGAGATGCAATTACCTTCGGAAGCTTAGACTTCATCACCGATCAATTCGGCAATCTCACCCTGGCTAAGGCGGATCCAATCTTGCCAGCCGGGGAACCAGCCAACGTTGCGCCAGTCGGCACACAGGACACCGCCGTCTCCTTCAGCGACTTCCTGCGGCAGTCCTTCACATCGCCGAACATCGAGACAACCCTCTCCTTCGGCGTTCAGCTTGCGCTAGGCCTTGAGCCAGCCGAGTTGGGCCGAGAAGGGGAGAGGTCGTCAATTTCCCGTACAATTCCGGCGACGCTGCGCACCTTTATCCCGCGCAGCCGACCCGATCTCCAGCGATTCAGTTTGGACACGGCCAAGAGCCGTTTCAGATTGGATCTAGAGAGGTCGAGTCGTTCTCACTCCGATAAACTATTCGGAGTCCGACACCAAGTCGGACAGCGGTTCGAGCGCTAGCTCGGACTTTAATTCGGCAAGCTTCCCCCTCTCCCGCGAGATCTTCATGGCTTCAACACCACCTTCCGAGGTACGCCGACTACAAGAGGAGCGACAAGAGGAGGCGCGCCGATTACAACAAGAGGAGGCCAACCGCGAAGCCCGCAACAACGAGCTGCGCCAGGCTGGGCGAGTCGCTTAGCAACAGATCCTCCAAACCAAGATTGGCGACCACGACATCTTTGTCATGCCACAACAGAACGTTGTGGCCGCAACTACTCTGCTGGACACACTCCAGCTCGGGGCCGATCACCAGGCCACCCCAACTATCACCAAGATCAAGGCGATGATCACAGCTGCTGCCTGTCAGCAGCAACAGCAGTCGGGCGACACTGCTATACCGACCAACCGGTCGGGTTCTCTGGCGGCAGGCTCATCTGCATCAACACGACGCTGGGCAGCCGGCTCCAGTCGGCAACGCGAAGAGTCCCGGCAAACAACGCACGGCAATACCAATAATGACAACCGGCGGCGTCGCCAGTACGATCGCCGACCCAATCAGGACCTCCGAGTTTGACTGCACCGAGACCTTCGTGACACCATAAACGCCCGATGCGAAGAACGCGAAGAAGATGAACGCCGCCGACTGGAAGACGAAAATGAGCGCTTCGGCATCCACCACGAGTGACTACATCGCCAAGATCGGAGTCGGAGCCCTCACGAAGACGAAGGCATCCCAACCTTCACTCGGGAGCTACAGGACGTCTTGTGGCCGACTGGCTTTAAGCCCACCGGAATCGACAAATACGACGGCAAGACAAACCCAAAGTCCTGGCTCACTGTTTACACCCTAGCAGTTCGAGCTGCTGGGGGCGACAGCAGAGTCATGGCTAACTACCTCCCAGTCGCGCTAGCCGACTCGGCGAGGACATGGCTGACAGGCCTCCCGAGGCGGTCGATCGGTTCCTGGGGACAACTCAGGGAGCGGTTCATCGCTAATTTCCAGGGGACCTACGACAGACCCGCTTCGGAGCATGATCTTTATCAACTGCACCAGAAGAAAAACGAGTCTTTGCGCGAATTCATCAAAAGGTTTTCCAAGAAGCGCAACCAAATCCCAACTGTCAAAGACGAAGCCGTCATCGCCGCCTTTCGCAAAGGGGTAAAAGACGCTCCGCTTATTGCAAAATTCACTCGGAAGCCACCATCCACAGTCCGGGCGCTCTTCGACATGGCCAATAAATACGCCGACTCGGCCGAAGCGGTCGCCGAGGCCCTCGACGAGAAGAAGGAGCCCCGACAGAAAGAACAGAAGGCGAAAGCTGACAACGAGCCGTCTCAAAACAAGTCCGGCAGCCGTAAACGGAAGTCGAACAACGAGGTGGCCAACATGGAGCACAGCCGGTCGCGGCCCCAGCGGAACAACGACTACCAGAAAGTCATGAGCGGGCCATGCCCCTTTCACCCCAAGGAAAAGCACGCGGCCAAAGACTGCTATATGCTCAAAAAGTTTGCCTCCGAGCAGACTTCATCGTCTGGCGCCAACAAGGAGAAAGACAAGCCAGACTCGGGTCCGGCTGACGACTTCCAAGATCCTCAAGCCGAGCTCAACCATATCTTCGGGGGACCACTCGCATACGAGTCCAAGTGCAAACAGAAGCTTTCAGCGCGCGACATCAACACGGTCTCCACGGCCGACCCCCCCCAATACCTTTGCTGGTCAGAGATGGCCATCACCTTCAATCGTGCAGATCACCCAGATCGGGTTTCCCACCCGGGACGCTATCCACTCATCCTGGACCCGGTCGTCAGAAACATCAGGCTGAAGAAAACCCTCATCGACGGAGGCAGCGCGCTCAACATCCTGTTTGCCAAGACTTTGGACGAGATGAAAATTCCTCGTTCAGAACTATGGCCGAGCACTGCGCCCTTCCACGGGATAATTCCCGGCCTGTCATCAACTCCACTCGGGCAGATAACTTTGCCGGTAACCTTTGGCACGCGGGATAATTTCCGCACAGAAACTGTCTGCTTCGAGGTCGCCGACTTCGAGACTGCGTACCACGCGATACTCGGACGACCGGCACTCGCCAAATTTATGGCGATACCACCCATACATACATGGTGCTGAAGATGCCTGGACCAGCAGGAGTCCTCTCCCTCCGTAGTGACGTCAATCAAGCCTTCACCTGCGACATGGAGAGCTGCGAACTGGCTCAATCACAAGAGGCGGCAGTCGGGCGCGACAACATTTGGCAAGCCGTCACAACAGAAGTCGAGCAAGATCAAGTTTCGGCGAAAAAAGCAGCGAAGTCGGGAATTTCAGCGGACTCTGACACGAAGAAGATCCCCCTGGACCCTTCCGACCCTTCCATCTCTAGTCGGGACCGGACTCAACCCCAAATAGGAAGACGCGCTCATCACTTTCCTCCAAGCCAACAAGGATATCTTCGCGTGGAAACTGTCCGACATGACGGGCGTACCAAGGGAGGTGATCGAGCACGCCCTAAACGTGAAGACAGACACCAAGCCAGTCAAGCAATGGCTGCGGCGCTTCGCTCAAGACCGCAAAGATGCTATCCGGGTGGAAATTACCAAACTCCTCGCAGCCGGGTTCATCAAAGAGGTCTACCACCCGGACTGGCTGGCAAACCCAGTTCTGGTCCGGAAGAAAAATGGTAAATGGCGCATGTGCGTCGACTACACCGACCTCAACAAAGCGTGCCCCAAGGACCCATTTGGTCTTCCTTGGATAGATCAGGTGGTTGACTCCACGGCAGGGTGCGACCTACTCAGCTTTCTCGACTGCTACTCATGATACCATCAAATCAGCCTGAGGGAAGAAGACTGCTTGAAGACATCTTTCATCACACCGTTTGGAGCGTATTGCTATATCACAATGCCGTTCGGTCTGAAGAACGCAGGCGCAACCTATCAAAGGGCTACTCAGCGGTGTCTGCATACTCAGATCGGGCGCAACGTGGAAGCCTACGTCGATGATGTGGTGATCAAGACCAAATCCAAAGAAGACCTCATCGCTGACTTGGAAGAAACCTTCCAAAACCTTCGAATATTCAAGATGAAGTTGAACCCGGAAAAATGCGCCTTCGGTGTGCCATCCGGAAAGTTACTCGGCTTCATCGTCTCGCACCGCGGCATCGAGGCCAACCCGGAGAAAGTCAACGCCATCAGGCACATGGCACCCCCGACTAACCTCAAGGACGTCCAGAAGCTGACAGGCTGCATGGCGGGACTCAGCCGATTTATCTCCCGACTGGGCGAGCGGGGCATGCCCTTCTTCAAGCTACTCAAAAAGACCGACAATTTCCAATGGACTCCGGAAGCCCAGCGAGCCTTCGAAGACTTCAAACAATTCCTCACATCACCCCCCGTGTTGGCGTCACCTCTGCCCCAGGAACCGCTAATGCTATATCTGGCGGCAACAACATAGGTAGTCAGCACGGTGCTGGTGGTTGAGCGATCCGAACAGGGTCATATTCAAAAAATACAACGGCCAGTCTACTTCGTCAGCGAGGTCCTTGCCGACTCCAAAACGAGATATCCGCAGGTCCAGAAGCTGCTATATGGCCTACTTATCACAGTCCGGAAGCTGGTGCATTATTTCCAAGCACACCAAGGTCAGGTGGTCACAGCGTTTCCACTCGGGGATGTCCTTCATAATCGCGAGGCCACTGGCCGAATCGCTAAAATGGGCACTCGAGTTGATGGCGTTCGACATCAACCTTTCAGCCATGGACAGCAATCAAGTCTCAAGCTCTAGCCGACTTCATGGCCGATGGATAGAAGTCCAACTGCCTACACCAACAGCAAAGCTAGACTACTGGACAATGTACTTCGACAGTTCTCTACGGATCGGCGGCGCCGGGGCCGGAGTCATATTGACGTCCCCCACTGGCGAAAAACTGAAGTACGTTCTACAAATCCACTTCCCGGCTTCCCACAACGTCGCCGAGTACGAGGCACTTGTTCACGGGCTCCGCATCGCTATATCACTCGGCATACGTCGACTGGTTGTGTGCGGAGATTCTCAACTCGTGGTAAACCAAGTCATGAAAGACTGGACCTGTCTCGACGATACCATGGCGGCATACTGTCAGGAGGTCCGCAAGCTGGAAAACAAGTTCGACGGGTTGGAAATCACACATGTCTTGCACCAATACAACGACGCAGCAGACGAGCTGGCAAACATGGGATCCAAGCGAGAAGCAGTTCCAGCTAGAATCTTTGTCGAGCAACTCATGGAGCCATCAGTCAAGAAGAAACCGGCACCAGATCAGTCGGGAGGCGAGCCTACCCCGACCACAGATGAGGTGTTGCACATATGTCAAGACTGGAGGACTCCTGTTGTCAAATTTCTCACGGACGACGAACTCCCAGAAGATCACAGTCAAGCCGAGCAGATAAAGCGTCGAAGCAAAAGCTTCCTACTAGTCGGAGAAGACCTGTACCGAAGGAGCGCATCCGATGTCCTCATGCGCTGTGTCACCACCGAGGAGGGCAAGCAGATCCTGCACTCGATCCACTCGGGCATATGTGGCAACCACGCCGCATCCAAGACGTTCGTCGGAAAGGCTTACCGGCAGGGATTCTTCTGACCCACAGCAGTAACATACGCCAAAGACATCGTTCGAAAGTGTGAGGGTTGCCAGTTCTACGCAAGACAAACAAACCTTCCAGCCCAGGAACTCCAAACTATCCCCATCTCCTGGCCATTTGCAGTATGGGGGCTCGACATGGTCGGGCCTTTCAAGAAAGCGCCAGGAGGATTCACACATTTATTCGTCGCGGTGGATAAGTTCACCAAGTGGATTGAGGCTAAACCCGTTGCAACAATTACAGCGGCACGAGCAAAGGACTTCATCATGAGTATATTATACCGGTTCGGAGTCCCTAACCGCATCATCACCGACAACGGTACTCAGTTCGCGGCGGGCCTATTCCAAGACTTCTGTGACAATTTCGGCATCAAGATCTGCTATGCATCTGTGGCACACCCGCGGAGCAACGGGCAGGTCGAGCGATCCAACGGTATGGTCTTACAAGGCATCAAGGCCAGGATATTCGACCGACTACAACCATATGCGGGCCGGTGGGTACAAGAACTCCCATCTGTTCTTTGGTCTCTCAGAACACGGTTAGTCGGGCAACAGGGCAATCCCCTTTCTTTCTGGTCTACGGTGTCGAGGCTATGCTACCTACCGAGTTACAGTTCGGCTCTCCACGAGTCCGGGCCTACTCAGAAGACGACTCCAACAATACCCGACTGGTCGAACTAGACCAGCTGGAAGAAGCAAGAGACACCGCAACTATCCAGTCGGCAAGGTATCTTCAAGGCCTACGCCGCTACCACAATCGCAACGTCCGTGGCCGCGCCTTTTTGGTCGGGGATCTCGTTCTACGAAAAATATAAACCAGCAAAGACAGGCATAAACTATCCCCAATCTAGGAAGGGCCGTTCATTATAGCCAAGGTCACGCGGCCAGGCGCCTACCGACTGAAGACCAAAGATGGCGCTCTCATCAGCAACTCATGGAACATAGAACAGCTACGTCCTTTCTATACCTGAGTTCTATAATTTTCATGTGTACAGTTCCTCTGACTCACTACGCCGCTTGTATCAACCGAGTAGTGAGTTGGGGGCTGCATGCATATATGTGCGTTGTCAATAACATACGAGCTTATTTCACTTCGGTTATGAAGCCTTACTATGACTGTCACGTTTGCCCGAGTACAGCCTCTTACTTCGAATTTTTTATTAAGTTCTGACAGACTAACTCGGTGCATACTACACGTTCAAGTAAAGCTAATGACAACCGAAAATAAGCTTGGCGGCATTGCACACATACTTTACACATGCTTGTTTACACAAGTTTATATATTCCGATTACATAACATATTGCCCTTACAGACCCAGGTCTCGGGTAATTATCTCTGCAGTCGGCTTCGCCCGGGCGATCAGCTCCAGCGCCTCCTCTGGCATCGTCTCTTCGGCAAACCCTCCCGATGGCTTCAATATCCGCCCTAGGGTATAAGGGATTTGGTCATCACAGGTATGGGCCACGCCGGGACAATAACACGCTCATCCGAGTACCTTTTCAAGGCACTCGGGGCATCCTCGAGACGCCCCATTATCTGAGGGATTCTGCTGCAGCTGGTTCCCACCTGGGCGGGGATCTATAAGGTCAAGGAGCCCTTTCACGGACCCGACGAGGGCCTCCCGTGACTCCCTGATCAACCTTATCTCCTCCGTGTAGAACTGATACTGGGCCCGGACATTAGTTCTCATGTCTGCCCAGATCAGCCGGCAAGTAAGCTTGTCAAATTCGGCTACACGCAGGATAACTAATGGATTGGCTAAGATCACAGTCGGGTTGAGGGCTTACTTTCGTAGTCGGCCTCCCACCCGGCCACGGACTTCTCCAGTTCAGCCTTCTCCTTACCGAGCTTGACGACGGCCTTCTCCGACTCGGACTTCTCCCGGTCAAGCTCGGTGTTGGCCTTTGTCAGGTCGGCCCTGACCTTCTCAAGCTCAGCCTTGGCTTCTTCGGCCTCCTTCAGCTGCGATTCCCTCTCTGTTCGGGTCTTCAACTCCGCTTCGAGGTCTGCGCCACAGATTAGCCAAGAGCTCAACCATGCAGTCATGACATAACTGGGCGGTCGGGAACAACGTGGCTGGATGAATACATCAACGGTTCAGTCGGGAAGATATACCCGAGGATTTTACCTCTGATCTTTCTGGCTAGGGCCCATGTCTCTGCCCTGAGCTGATTAACGCCACTCTTCAGCCAGGCCTCCCTCCCCGCATGGCACTCCTCTATCTCGGCCTTTAAGGCCTGGAGCTATTCCAACTCTGCGAGGTGGGGAGCTACCTCGACCAAGATTTCCGCCATCGCCTCGTTGTGGTCGACAAGCTTCTGCTCAGATAAAAGACGGATCAAAGGACGGAGTCAAACTTCAAAAACAAGAAGATTGTTGGAGCTCTACCACAAGAACCATACCGCGACCCCTTGGGACCCGCTGATGGCGGCGCGAAGCAGGTTTTCGCGCTCTCTCCTTGCAATGGCTTCATCGAGCCTGAAGCTTTTCACAGTACCATCGCGAGTTGTCCACGTAAAGGTCCAGGGCATCACACGTGGAGGAGCTTCGATCCGAGGCAGATGTGGGATCTCCGGCGGCGGCGGCGATGGCGACGACGATAACCGCGACGGCGACGGGGTCCTGGCCTCAGCACCGCCCTCCCCCACGACTTCGGGGACCGGCTCGGGGGCTCCATCCGCGGCTTCTGCAACGTGCGGCACCTCGAGGGCTGGGGCCCCAGTTTCAGCAGCCACCTCTCGGTCGGGTGGCGGCAGCGGCCCTGTAGTCGGAGCCGCCTCGGTCTCAGCAACCGGGTTGGCCGCCGGCTCAACAGGTGTGTTCGTGGCCGCTGGCTCGGTTGGGGCGGGCTCATCAAGTGGAGCGGTCGGGTCGACCTCCTTGAGATCAATATCGGCCCGTTTCCTGCACGACGAAGCAAGACATCAAGACATTACTTCAACACACAAAGACTACGGAAGACCCGGAGCAGCGCACCTCTTGGAGAACCTCAGCTTCTTGCCGGGCGACCTGCTCCCCGGCGGAGCGCTAGCTCCGACAGTCGGCCCGGTCGGCGTCATTGTCGGCAGAGGCGTATCGACCCGAGTCGGCCCCAACTCTGGTATGGTGGCTCGGGCGCCTTCACCCCAGGCGGCGTCTGTTCTAGCCGGCCCTGGTGGCCGCCGGCCGGGCTCGACAACGTTGGGCTCAAACCCACAGGTCTCGGCCTGGGACTTGACCGAGTGGGCGTTGCGGCAGCAGCGTCCTTTACTTTCAAGCTGCCGCTCACGGCGCACGCCGTCATGGCCCCCTCGCCCCGATATAAAATCGGTTTCTTCCCCGCTCTCTTAGAGTCGGGTTGGGCAGCAGAGGGACTCCTCGGCCTCTTCTTCGACGCGACAGCCGACAATGGACGGGAGTCTTCATCAAATTCTTCATGCCACTACAAGTGAGTCAACCAAATGCGTCACGATATGCCAGACAACTATGGTCCCACAGGCATTCCTCACAGAGGAAGGTTAAAGGTTACCTTGGTCCGAGGCCGAATGAAGCTATAGGCCGCAATCGGCGCTTGTCGTCCTCGGTCGCGATCACCCCTTCAGAGAAGTAGCCGAACAGGGTCGCGGTCACCTCTCTCTTGTCCGCCGACTCGTTGCTCACTCGGTCAAGGATCATTTTTGCCTTTGAAGGCCCAGCCGAATGAGCTCCTAAGCTTCAGCGGCTGAACGCGCCTTGTCAGGAAGCGACGAGCCACCCAAGGACCTGTCAAGCCGGCCCTCTTGAGGTCATCTATCTTCATCAACAAAATATGTGCCTGGCCCAGTTCTTCAAAGGTCGGCTCCGCGGACCAGTTTGGCAACACCGTCGGCGGCATACCGGTAAACGGGCGCAAGGAAGGAGCCAGATCGGCGCAATAAAACCACTCCTTGTGCCAGCCCTTCAGAGAAGATTTAAGGGCAAATCTAGATACGTTTTCTTCCCATCACTCCTCAGTTGGAGACCAGCCCCTCCAATCACATTGATATTGCTCTTGGAGGGTTGAGGTTTGATATGGAACAGGTGTCGGAAGAGGATGAAATGGGGTTCAACGCCCAAGAAGCACTCGCAAAGGGTAACAAATATAGAGATCTGAAGAATGGAGTTGGGGTTCAGATGTACCAACTCCAGCTCGTAAAAGTCGAGAATACGGCGGAAGAAATCAGAAGATGGAAGGCACAAGCCTCGATCGAAAAAGGAGGCGAAAACTACCGTTTCTCCAGGTCAGGGATTTGGGCTCGACTCATCCCTGGCCGGCCGCCAGTGAATCACTTCTTGGCTGGGCAACTTCAGTTCGCTTTCCAGCCGCTTCAGCTTTACCGAGCCGCAATCCGATACCAGCCAAGAACTTCCTGGCGCCCCCGCAAGATCCGAAGCCTTCGGCATGACTGGAGGTGATGAGATTTGGGGAAAAGCAAATCGGGGGCTTGGGGCAAACGGGGAGGATTGAAATCGCCCGAGTTCGGGTGGGGAATATCAACAGTTAACCCTAGCCGGGCGGGAGGCGGAAAGTTGGGCGCGAAGGTGGAAGATGAAGAGATTGGCTGATTTGGGGAAGACGACGGAATATTTTTCTCTCTCCCCGTCTTTTTATAACCAATGCCAACTAAATGGGCTTGGGCCTACATAGTCCGCACTGGGCTAACAAGATATGAATTCCTACAGTAGCATGCTCCATGTGGGCCGCCCACAGGCTGAGTTGAAATTATAGTGCTGGTGCTGCTAACAGGAGCCAATGAGGTAAATAGGTATGCTTCATGAGAGCCTTGTTGCTAAACATATATGTTTGGGTACCTGTTTTATCCACCAGGTCTCGAGGATATATCCTTATAAGGATCACAAGCTGGTCTTCATTAAAATTGGGGATGCAGGTATCTTTCTCGAGTACACCTGACCACGCCATGGATTTATTTTCATTGAGTGGTACTCGGCCTACATGCGTGGCCACCAGTTGCCACGAGCAACATTATTCCAGTCGACATGACGCTGAAGAGTCTAACTTTCGAGTAGTGCACTACTCGGGAGAGACTATAAATCTTCATTCCCGCTGACATGATGCGGAAGAGTCTAACTTTTGAGTGGGACGCCACTCGGAAAAGACTATGAACTCATATTCCGACTGACATGAAGTCGAAGAGTCCTACATACGAGTAGTCTTCTACTCGGCAAGACTATAAGGTTTATTCCGGTTGACATGATACCGAAGAGTCACAAATACCCGTAGTAATCTACTCGGGAAAGACTTCCAGGTTAAAGATCTCTAACTTTATGTTTAATTGTCTTCGCAATTAAGCACAAAGTCGGGGGCTACACCTAATAGGTGCGCCTATTCGGTGCACACTATTCATATATCTACATGAAGCCCTTCATAGCCTCGCTGCCAGCTGACATGAAGCAGGACTCGGGAGAAGACTTACTCGAACAAAGAGTACTTGGGCGCATCGCACTCGGGCCACATTCACTGAGGAGGATGAGCACTCGGCATCAGCTGTGACTCAACTATGAAGGTCTCAGGGGCTACTGTGGAGGCCATAGGTCTCGGGTACCTCATTACCAGTACATGGGCCACTCGGATAGAGGATGGGCCGGACCATGTAATTAGAGATAAGATAGCACCCGACAGGCTGTACCTTGGATAATCAGGAGACAAAGTCTTAGTCGGATAGGATTCTATCTCTAAGAAGGAAATCTCTTAGTTGTATCCGACGGGGATCCTTATCATGTACCCCTGTCCCCTAGTATATAAAGGGAGGCAGGACGCCCCTCAGGGCAAGCAGAACAAGAGCAACCAGATCATCGATCTACATACACCTCGGAGGAATAACACCTCAACTGGACGTAGGGTATTACCTCATCTTGAGGGCCTGAACCAGTATAATTCTCTTGTGTTCCTCTGCAATCCACCGAATTCACCCTTGCCGAGTAACCCCATAGTTTTATTGCCGGTGCAAAGCATCGACACTCATGGAGCATTCTGAGCGTATCTTGGCAGACTAGTCCAACCCCCGAGCATAGGAGATAGGCTCGCAGCCCTGAGTTCCTATCACGCGTATCCGGAGCTGGGCCTGCAATATAAAGATATCGGATGAGTAGCATCTGATGATGAAAACAATCACCCGGAATAAAATGTATTTTATAATATATGTAAATACATGTTCTTCCTTTTATTGAATTAATTTCCCCGAGTAGTTGACCCTTTACGTTTAAGCACTTTGCCCGACTAGTCATAGCCCCCTAGCGTCGGGAGTTGGCTCATGGCTCTTTCTCAGACACGTGTTTTGGGTGACTTGAGTTCGTCTTTCATGGAGCAAAGTTTCACGGATCAAGATTTATGCTACTCAAGTAGTTTTGCAATCATTTAAGAGAAAAAACAGAAAAAAGTGCAGCTTGTACACCTATTAGGTGTAAGCAGCTGCGGAATTGGCAAGGCCGAGTGAAGAAATATTTATCAGGGAGCGACTTGGCTGTTCGGTATGTTGGAGTGGGGATGCCATCCTTGCGTTTGAGCTTGTGAGCCCCCGAGCATGTCACTTGTTGTTCTGATAATCTTTAGTTGTTGAAAGTCAAAGACTGTTGTGACCGACTGCCACAATGAAGTCGTCTGACTTGCGTTTGCGATTCCCAGCTTTAGTCGGGACCGCGTCGTCGGTGCCCTCCTGCTTCTTCTGTTAGGGTGTCTTCTTGTCATCGAGGGCATCAGCAACAACGTCGGTCGAGTCAGCGTACTTGTTCGCCATGTCGAACAAAGCCTTGACAGAGTTGGGAGGCTTCCGCGTGAATTTGTCGATGAACGAGGTGTTTTTGACTCCTTTTCGAAAGGCAGCAATGACGACCTCATCCTTGATGTTCGGGATTGAGTTCTTCTTCTCAGAAAACCTCTTAATGAAGTCACGAAGAGACTCGTTCTTCCTTTGATGCAACTGATACAGGTCGTACTCGGAAGATGGCCTCTCGTATGTTCCCTGGAAGTTGGCGATGAAGCGTTCCTGGAGTTCTCCCCAAGAGCTGATTGATTGCTTGGGAAGTCCTGTTAGCCATGTCCTCGCTGAGTCGGCTAAAGCGACTGGGAGGTAGTTAGCCATGACTTTGTGATTTCCTCCAGCTGCTCGGATCGCCAGAGTATAGACCGTGAGCCAGGACTCGGGATTGGTCTTGCCGTCGTATTTTTCGATGCCTGTAGGCTTGATACCCGACGGCCAGTCGATCTGTTGTAGCTCCTGGGTGAAGGCCGGGACTCCTTCATATTCATGAGGGCTCCGACTTCGAATATGGTGGCGAAACCGCCCGTGGTGGAGGCCGAAGCACTCGTTCTCGTCTTCCAATCGGCGTTGCTCGTCTTCCTCTCGTTCGTGGCGCCGAGCGTTGATGTCCTTCCGAAGGTCACGCCGTAGTCGGCCTCGGAAATCCTGGTTGTCCCAGCGGTTGCTTTGATGCCGCCGGTTGTGTTGGGGTTGCCGAGTGACATCTGACGTGGCTCCGTGTGCAGCCGGCTAGAGCCGACCGCTCGATGTCGCTTTGAGGTGGATGAGACTGCCACTGGGGAAGCCGACCGGTTGGTCGGTATGAATGTGTTGCCCGACTGTTGATGATGTTGACAAGCAGCAGGGGTGATCATAGCCTTGATCTTCGTGATGGTTGGGGTGGCCTGGTGATTAGGCCCAAGCTGGACCGTGTCCAGTAGGGTTGCAGCGGCCACGACGTTCTGTTGTGGCGTGACAAAGACGTCGTGGTCGCCGACTTTTGTTTGGAGGGTTTTTTGCTGAGCGGTTCGCCCAGCCCTGCGTAGGCCGTCGTTGCGGGCGTGCAGGCGTCTTGTTTCTTCCTCTTGTTGTTCTCGTAGTCGGCCGGCCTCCTCCTCTTGTTGCTCGTGTAGTCGGCGTGATTCCTGAGTAGGAGTAGAGCCTTTGGATGCCATGAAGATTTCTCGTGGCAGGGAGAAGCTTGCCGAACTGTTGTCCGACTTTAGAGTCGGAATCCGACTGAGAGTCGTAGTCCGACTGAGAGTGGTAGTCGGAATAGTTGATGGGGGTGATTATAACTTCGACCTCCCTAGATCCGATCTCGAGCGGCTCTAGGCCGTATCCGAGTTGAACTCCAAGGGATCGGGTTTGCCACGTCGGATGTTGTTTGAAGATATCCGCGGCGTTGCCGAGTCTGTACAGGAGATTGACGATCTCTTCCCTTCTTAGCTCGATCTTGGCCGGCTCAAGGCCGAGTCCGAGTCGAACACCGAAGGAAAGAGTTGTCCCGAGACCCGGACAAGATGAAAATTGCCGCAGCAAGTTGACGAGGGTTGCTGCAGCGTCGTGTGGGCCGACTGGCGCAGAGTCGGCTGGTTCCCTGGCCGGTTGGATCAGGTCTGTGTCGGCCAAAGTGAGATTGCCGATCTGGTCGGCGACAAAGTCGAGGCTTCCGAAAGTTATTGTGTCTCCCAGGGAGAATTTGCCGCCGTCGACTCCGGTTACTGGATCCATCGAGCTTGTAGATGTATATCTCACCGAAGCCCCTACCTGGCGCGGCAACTGTCGATGTTTTACACCGGCAATATGAATATGGGGCTACTCGGCGGATGGAAACTCGGTGGATTGCAAAGGAACACAGGGAGATTTTATACTGGTTCAGGCCCTCGATGTGAGGTAATACCCTACGTCCAGTTGTGGTGGTATTCCTTTGAGGATGTATGGTGATGATTCTGGTGAACCAACTCAACCTGCCCTCAGGGGGCGCCCTGCCTTCCCTTATATACTGGGGGACAGGGTTACAAGGTAGGAGTCCCAATCGGATTATGGCCAAGAGATCTCCTCTTAGAGATATGACGCACCCAACTAGGACTGTGTTTTCCTTATCGTACAAGGCGAAGTCTGCTAGGGATTACTATATCTCTAATTACAAGGCCAGGCCCATCCTCTATCCGAGTGGCCCATATGTTTGTCATGAGGTACCCGGGGCCCATGGCACCCACACCAGGACGCGGCGATTGCGGCATGAAGAAGAACTTCACGCTTCCTCTCCGCTGTCTCCTTATCATGCTCGTAGCTTTCAGCGATTCCCTTAGGGGATACCCAATGGAATGTTCTCGGGAACTTGCGGGGAGGGGCTTCAAGTCTGGGGAGATCCACTTCATCTGAAGACACGATGATATGGATGGCGACAAGGTCCTGGCTCCTGACTCGGCAGCTGCTAGGGCTTTAGGGACTCACTTAGGGGCTAGAGCAATGGCTTCAGAACTCGCCCCTTGATCAGCCAGCACTAGCAGTCCTGCTGTCGGGACAGCTTTGTAGGATCGAACACAAGAACCAAGTCTACCAGGGGGGTGAATGGTAGGAACACCAAAAACCAAAATCATTTGCGGAATAAAAGAAACCCTCAAACCTGGATGGAGTGCACCGGTCAAACCTGTCTCTGTTGTGCCGGTCTGACCGCTGCCTCGCCGCCGCGCTCTTGTCGGATGAACCATCGGAATTCAAAAGGATACACACCGAAGATGCTCTTCAAAGTAGATCAACTTTATTGCATCAAGATGTGTTTACAAAGTGCACACAAAACGCTCCTCTCTCTCAAAACTAAACCCTAGTTTTTCTCTCTTCCAAAAGTTAATGCTCTAGGGTCTCAACCCCTCATCTATTTATACCTAAAACCTTCTACACAAAGTAGGAGTAGGGCTTCTAGTCCCAGTAGGACTCAAACCCTCAATTACCAAATCTACTTACAATTTACCAAATCAAATTCTCCTTTCCATAGTCAACTTGGACTCAACTCCTAGTCCTACTAGGCCTAGTCCTACTAGGATTCCACTCCTAATCCGAGTAGGACTCGACTTCCTCTTTCCATACGCACACAATTCCTCTTGTATTCCATATGGAATCTTCACTTCCACGTGTATTGATCTCTAGCCTTTAGTATCCCGCGTGATCTCCCGATCATCCGGACATCAACTTCTCCCAAGTTGACTCCCGATCCATCACCGGCAATACTCTCGAGGCCTCAAGACTCACCTACACATGCAAAAACAAAGAAACCATATCCGAGCACAAGTTCTTCCCAACTTGACTCACGTTAGTCACACACACTCACACCAATATTCACAGTTATTTTCAAACCAATCTCTTATTAAATAAATCATTTGCAAAGCCAATTGTTCATCACAAAATATTAATCATGACAATGATTCTACAAGCTTCAGTTTCTACAACTGGGGCAGTCATCGGCTTTGCAGATGAGCTTGTTGGTGTTGGTTCGGGTGGGGCTGGCTCGGCAATAGGAGCAGTCGGCATAGTCTCCTTGAGATCTATGTCTACTCGCCTCCTGTGCAATGAGTCAAATATTAAGGCACTACTACACTGATCAAGATTTTCAGAAGATTCAAGATTGCTTACCTCTTGGAGGACTTGAACTTCCACGAGGGGGCTCTAGATGTCGGCAGTGGAGAGCTGCTGGCTGTCAGGCTCGTCGGCGCGGCAGTCGGCAGTGGCGATTTGCTCTTGGTCGGCCCAGTCTCTGGTACGGCCGACTGGGGCATTGAAGCACTCGGTGGCACCGCTCTTTGGCTCGACGTTGCTGATCTCGTACTTGGTGGCGCCAGCCTTGGGCCCGATGTTGTTGAGCATGGTGGTGTTAGTCTCGGGCTTGGAGACGATGGCTTTGGACTCGGCGGCCTGGGAGCAGTGCTGGCGGTGTCTTTTATCTTCAGGCTTCCGGCTGCAGTACTCGGCATGCTAGCTCTCTTCTTGCCCGGGTCTTCGACAGGTTTCTTCCCAGCTCTCTTGGAGCTGGGCTAGGCAGCAGAAGGACTCAATGGCCTCTTCTTTGATTTGGCAGCCGACAAAATTTGGGAATCATCATCAAACTCCTCACATTCCTGCAAGTCATTCAACAATATACATCATACATTGCAGAGCAATCTAGGATACACATCTACAAACATTCATCACAGATGGACAGCAAGTTAACATCAGCATTTCAATATTACCTCTGGACGAGGCCTTTTCTGGCTGTAAGCTGCGGTAGCGCGCTCTGTATCTTTTGTCTCAACCACCCCGTTGGCGAAAAAGCTGAGCAAGATATCAATCACCTTGTGCTTGTCAGTCAAATCTGGGTATTCTCGGCTGTGATTGTTTTTTTGTCTCATAATCCTAGCTCATAATCCTAGCCGAAGTGGCTTCTCAGCTTCAAGGGCCTGATACGACGGTTCAGGAAACATCTGGCCACCTAGGGACCAGTCAATCTAGAGTTCTTCAGCTTGTCACTTCTCTCCATCAACTGATACACTTGGCCCTTCTCCTTAAAGTTTGGCACAGAAGACCAGCTAGGCACAACCTCCAGAGACAAACCGGTAAAAAGGGGCAGACAAGGTTCGAGATCAGAGCAATAGAACCATTCTCTATGCCAGCCCTTAAGTGAGGTTTTCAGAGGAACATGGAGATAGATCTTTTTCATTTTGTTCCTAAGTTGGAGACTGGCTCCCCCTATCACTTGGACTTTATTTTTGGAGGGTTGAGGTTTGATGTGGAATAAGTATCGGAACAGATTGAGATGGGGCTTCACATCTAGAAAACATTCACACAAAGTTGCAAAGATAGAGATTTGCAAGATGGAGTTGGGATTCAGATTCACTAACTCTAGCTGGTAGAAGGAAAGAAGTTGGTGAAGAAAATTCGAAGAAGGAAGAGCAAGACCCCGGTCAAAAAAAGAGGTGAAGACTACAGTCTCACCAGATTGGGGCGTCGGAATCGATTCCCCTTTAGCTGCACACCAATGGATGACTTCACGGCGCTGCAATCTCAGCGACTTCTCCAGATACTTCAACTTTGTCGAGCCGCAATCCGACGTTGGCCAGGTCTCAACAGACACCTTCAAGATTTGCGAAGCTCTTGGCATTGCTGAGGGCAAGAAGATTTGGGGGAAATGCTATTGGGAGGCTTGGAATGGACGTGGCGGAGCGGAATCACCCGAGTTTCGAGTGGGAAGTGCTATCTATGGCGAACCCTAGCGAGGCGAGGTGCGAAATTGCAGCGCGGAAGCTGGAAGACGAAATGATTGGTGGATTGGAGAAGATGAGGAAATTTTTTCTCTCTCTCCCTACTTTTATAGAGCCTGTGCTGGTAAGTGGGTTTGGGCCGACTAACCCAGTACTAGGCCACAAGATATGAGTTTCTACAGTAGCACACTCTATTTGGGCTGCTCGCTGGCTATGTTAAAATCACAGTTGTCGGCGAAATGGGACTGGGGGTCCCACAGCCTGCGGGGACGCGTGGATCTCCGGCCACATCGGCTCCTCCGGGGGACATATCCCGCACGACCGGCGGCCGGCAGGGAGGCCGTGTCTCCCGCCGGTCGTCCGTGCCCGGATGCGTCGCCCGCGGCCCGGGTGCTCGTCCCCTATGGTGCAGCCGGACGCGCCGCCTGTCGCCCCGGGAGCACCTCCTCGGCCCCGGGCGCGCATCGCCCGGGAGCCGCCTCCGGCCTCGCCCGGGAGCGCCGCCTCGGCCCCAGGTGAGTGCCGCCGGGAGAGCCGCCTCCGGCTCCGGGCGAGTGGTTGCCCGGGAAGCGGGCCGCCCGGGAGCGCCTCCTCCGGCCCCGGCGAGTGCCGCCGGGAGCGCCGCTCCGGCCCCGGGCGCGTGTCGCCCGTGCCGGAGGCGCGCCTCCGGGCGTGTGTGGCAACCAGGCGACCAGACCAGCCGCCCGCAGCACCCGACAGGGGCTCCTCCAGGCGTGGCGCAACAGGGCGGCTGCTGGCATGCACGTGCTCCAGCCGCCCATAGCAGCAACAGCTCCGGCATGGGCGTCGTAGGCAGACGTGTGCACAAGAGAGCTCACCGGAAAAGCTCTCTCTCTGTATTCTGGCACTGTGGACTCCCCTAATCTATAAAGGAGGATCCAAGCCACCGAACCGAGGGGCAAGCAAGCTTTAGCATTAAGAACCCCAAGCTCGGACTCTGACTAGACCCCGGGCTCTCCGACTCTGGCTCATTCTCAGACGACTGTTTCTCTTCCTTAGCGCCGGCCAGCGGGCTGAGCTCACCTTGTAAACACCAAGCCACATTCATCCACTACATAGCATACACACAGGAGTAGGGTATTGCGCTTCCAGGCGGCCCGAACCTGTATAAATCCTCCCGTCTCCTCTGTGCGGCCTTGGTTCATCGTCTTTCCCCCAGCGCCCTGCGCGATTACTAGCTTCGGACGGTCCCGGGCCCGCGTCGGACGGTCCGGACCCTTCTGCTTCGCCTCGGTTCGGACGGTCCAGACTAGCTTCGGACGGTCGGACCCCCGCCTCTTCTACGTCTTCTTCGCCTATCTTTCTTCTACACACCTGACGTCGGCTTCACCTGAGACTACTCCCCCTGGCCGAATCTCAAAAGGGGGGGTCTCCTGACTTCCCGCCGTCGGGGTTCCATCCTCCGACAGCTGGCGCGTCAGGTAGGGGGAGTTTCCTTTTTAGGTGGTACGCTGGGCGCCTCCGACAACGGACTGCGCTCCATGGCGGAAGGCCATCGTCGCGGGACTCCACAATGGCCATGGCGACCTCCGCGACTGGCTGGGACCGGACGCTGGGGTTCAGGAGGACGCCGGGTCACGATCGAGCGGCGCGGCGAACGCTGCTGCAAGTGCTGGGCCCGGACCAGGATCCCTGAAGAGGATGGCAAAGCTTTCACGTTCCGCGCATACGGCGGAACAGAAGGACAAGGCGGCGGCCGAGAGCTGCGCCTTGGCGGCTACGGGTAGCCCTCGGAGCTACGATGCCGCAGGGGCCATGGTCGCCGCAAGCGGCGAAAGGCCGCGACGCACGACGCCTACCACGCCGGCACAGCCCAGAAGTGGTGCCCTCTCCACCAGACGGAACTGGCACGACATCGCGAAGTGCCAGTGCCGTCAATGCTCCAACGAGCGTACCGAGCCGGCTTAGTTCGGGGATGGTGTGCCTACCACAACACGGACTCGGCAGCGACATCGCCGAGTGCCGCGCCGTCCAGGGCATGGCCGAGGCGCTCAAGCCGGCGCAGCCCGCGGGTGGTGCGCCTTCCACGACACGGACCGGACGACATCACGGAATGTCGTGCCGTCCAGCGTTTGGCCGAGCGCTCGAGCCGGTCGAAGCCCGGAGGTGGTGCGCCGTCCACGAGACGGATTCGCAATGCCCCTCGGTGGAGGTCGGGTGGGCGCCGTCCACAAGTTGGCCGAACGCGGTCAAGAAGTCCTTTCGGCAAAAAAGGAAAGCAAGTAGCTGGGGCTCGAGCATCGCCCCTCTCAAGGACCTGACCCATGCGGCAGGAGCCCTGGCTTCCCGGGTGCTCATAAGTAAGCCGGTCAGAGCCTTGGCTCCCGGGTGCGTACTTAGCCCGGTCGGAGCTTGGCTCCCGGGTGCGTACTTAGCCCCGGTCGGAGCCCTTGCTCCCGGGCGCAGATTTAGCCGCCCGGTCGGAGCCTTGGCTCCCAGTTACACGCGTAGGGTAGACTACCCGGACTTCATCGGACGCGATGGCAAGTCGGGCGGTTTGTCCGACTAAGTCTGGGGCTCCGGGTCCCGGCACATATAGGGGGCGATAATCCCGGACCGCGCGCCCGTCGAGCGCGAGTCCGGGCAGGCGCTCCCGGTCGATAAGTTCCGGTTGAACGGCTGCCCCCGGTTGATCGGGTCACGGTTGATTAGCTCCCGGTTGAGGATCTTCTCCGGCGTCGAGAGCTCGCTCACCTCAGCCGACGAAGCTGAGCTGAGCACGAGCCCCTGACAGGCCAAAACGGCTGCCGAGTTGTCCACGATGCCTGCTGCGGGCAGCCCCCGAGGCGACATCGCCCACGAAGAACGACGCACGGGCGGGCGATAAGCGGCGAAAGGGCCGCACCTGCGCCGCCGCCGCCGGCAATGGCCCGGGGGTGGTGCGCCGTCCCCGAGACGGACTTGCACGTCCTCTCGGAATGCCGCGCCATCCAAAAGCAGGCCAAGCGCGTTCAAGGCAATTCGGACGGTCCGATCCGAAGGTGGACGGTCTGATCGCCCTGGACCAGATGGTCCGACGCGAAGGCGGACGGTCCGATCGCTCTAATTCGGACGGTCCTTTTCCCTTGGCGGACAGGCCGAATCCCTCTCCCACGCATAGATCTGGCCCCGGTCTGAGCCTGGCTCCCGAGTGCGCCTACCTAGCCCCGGTTGGAGCCCTTTGCTCCCTGGCGACGTACCTCCTCCCGGTCAGAGCCCTTGGCTCCGGGTGCGTATCCAGCCCCGGTGAGAGCCTTGGCTCCCGGGCGCGTATTTAGCCTCAGTCCGGGGCCCTGGGTCCCGGGCACATATTTGAGCCGAGGCACGGATTCCCGAATGCTGTGTCCCGGGCCCCACCAGGGTGCGAACCAGGGCGGCCTCGCCAAGGCGAATGCAGGCCTAGGAACGCGACACCCGGAATAGGGCGCGAAGCCGGATAGCACCGCCCCGGTGAGAATGCTTCCGGAAGGTCGTCTCACATCCCATATTCAAGCCCGGGCCCCGGAACCTGGCTTATATCAAAACCGTATTCTAGTCCGGGCCCGGGTCGGAAGCACTATCCTGAGCGCTGGCCGGGGCGCCCGGTCCCGAGCACATGCCGGAACTCGAGCTCGCGAGGGAAGCGAGCCCGAGCTCCATCCTTAGGCATCAGTATCTCCACAAATCTATCCGTGTAAACATCCTGTACGTTGGGCGAACCCGGCCAGCGCCGGACTTCTCCGGAAACTCAGCGCAGGCAGGGGCCCATGTATATACACTTTACATAAACAGCATTTTTTATCCTTCCTTCCCGGTCTCGTTCCCTTTCATCGTTTCCCATGTGTTTGCGTTCGGGGCGGTCTCACCCCCTGGAGGTATCCATCGGGCCGCGCCATACGGCGGCCGGGTTATGCGCAAACCCAGCGCACCGTACGGGTGCGACCGAACTGACGGCGCCTTGGGATATGGTTGACACCACGGCTGTAGCATGGAGTAGACAAGGGAACGGACCGGACGCTCTCACAGTTCACTATGTACAGAGTAGACCGCTTTCCCTGGCTGGTCCTGGGGCGATTCATACCACATCAAGCCAGGCGCCCGGGGAGACCCCGTGTCTTTCCTGGTCTTTACCGGGCGAAGCCGTTCTGTCGCCAGACTCAATCCTTCGGCTCTCGGGTACATCAGCGCTACATCGACAAGCGTCGACCACGACAAAATATGCAGCTCAACAACCTCGACTTCCTCGAGGAACGAAGGTGGCGCGCTCCGTTCCGCGTCCGTTCTCGCTCGTTGCCAGCAAGGCCTCAAGCGATATCTTTTAGCGTAAGGTTCGGGCCGCGATCACTTCAGGTTGGAGGCTTGAATCTCCGCCGTGTCTCGCAGCGGGTCGGAATGAAATCTTCCCCCGTGGGGAAGGCCCTGGTGGATCCGGAACTTCCAACCCCGGGCTCGTAAGCCTGGGAGCAATCTTCACAAATATTATCTGAATCCTGTAAGTGCTCTAAACCTCAAGCACTACCGGGGCCCACTTGGGGTATATACCCCGGTTTCATATGATCAGGCGTTTCTATTCAATAGAACTATCTATCCGGTACCGTGGCCCTTGCGTCTCTTTCCGTGGTGTTGCGCCTCGTGGCTGTCTCATCGGCCCCGGGGCATACCCCGGGTCGCGCCGTGCGACGGTTGGATCGTGCATTATCATCAAATCGCCTACCGACGAGCTACCGTATCCCTCCTGCTAAAACCCTGGAACACTGTCCAAGCCCCGGCTTGCGGTGCCGGCCGCCTGGTTGGCTGGGGCCTCGGTTTTCCGGAGTAGGGGTGAAATGCTTATGCGTGATCTTTTTCCTCCGCACGGTCCGCGAACCGCGCAGGACGCCTTCGGGAGGTGTGCGACGCCACTTGATCGAGCATGGAACGGACAGGAACGAGCCAAATACTCTCACAATTCGTGCTGTTGCGCAGATTAAGACAGCCCGGCGGGCTCACGAGGTGGGACCCAGGGTCACACCCCGGGTAACGTTCCTTGGGACGGCCGGACCGCGAGGTGAATGTGCGGGGAAGGTGTTCGGGACTGGCTGTGCTCGGCCCGGCCTTTGGGGCCCTCCCAGATTGATCCCCGGCGGTGATTCTCGGCACTGGGGCTAGCAGCTCCTTCCCCGGACCGCGGGCTCGCGTGCTCTCGGCGGAACTGCCATCTTGACTGACAATCCAGATACGTAATTCTTGTCTAATGTAACCATATCGCTCGACTTTCTTCTCTTCGCTGCGCCTGTGTGGCCGACCTGTATTTCTCTCCTGCGGCCCCGAGCGAAAGCGGAATCTGCCAGGCTCCGAGCGCGGGGGCCATCGGGTTAGTCTCGCCCTAGTATTGGCTGAGGCCCCCGTGGTTCGGGTCGTGGAACCGCGCCCCCGGGCAGCTGTCGATGCTCCGGGGTCTCGGCAAAGTCCCCCTGTCGGGCCTGCCTAGCCTCCCGGGCGGGCTACGGTGCCCGGTCGGCCAAGTTCCTCCCGCCAGGCCACGGCCGAGGGCTGGGTACCGTCGCTAGCCCGGGACCCGGGCGCGGCGCAGGGCGGCTCCGCGAGGGGCTTACGGCGAGTCAAGAGGCTCGAGCGTAGCATTTCGGCGCATACCTAACACGCGTGGGGCTCCTTTTTGTTTTTTTTCTCTCTCTGGAGGGCTCCTCGCGGGACGGGCAAACTGCTAAGCCCCGCTGGCACTTGGGAGCCATCTCCCGGGGCGAGCGGCGCGGGAGTCGTGGGAGGCCAAGCAACGCGCTTCCAGCGAGGGGAGTGGAGTTCGGACACCGTCCGCTTGGGAATCGGCAGTCTGGGACTGCCCGATCGGGGCTTAACGCGTGCTAGGGACTGAGTTTCGCCAGGGCGCGCGGCTTTACGTTGGGCCCAAGGAGGCTTACACGCAGCGACCGGTCACCCGCCGGGCTCGGACTCAGGCGACCCGGCGGCTCCGCGTTCCGGGCCGGGATGGTTCAAGAACGAAACCAAAAACAAGTATTGAGCATCAGGGCGGAAGGCCTGAACCACAGGTGAAGTCAGAATGGCAAGCATGCGGCGGAGGACCACAGCCGGTCGCCGCGCGAGAGAGATCCACTCACTCGGGCCCGCCCCCTTCGCGGATTTTCCGAGGTGTTTCCCCCCGGTTGAAGAATCTGGCCTCCGTTGCAGCAGCGTCGGTGCACGGCCTTTCCGAGCCTCTTCTTCCCCATCGGCGGGAATCCCTCCAGCACCGGGCGCAGGGAAAACTCGGTCCGAGCCCGGTAGCACCAGGACCTAACTCTGCCACCCGCGTGGCGAGCTTCTGTTCCTTTCCTTCTCACGCAGGACCTCGTGGATTTCGCCGGGGGGGCAAGTCCAGCGTGTCTAGCAAGTCGGCTGAGCTCGCAGCCAGCTCCTGACGCGCCCCGGGGGGCACCTCGGGCTTCGCGGGTGCCTGGATGCCGAATGCGCTTTGAGACGGTCCCCCGGGCACCGGAGCTGTACGCACCAGGGCAGGCCGCAGATCTCGCTGTCGAATTCTTCTTGGAGGGTCTGATGTATCTAAGCACAGGGGTTTCTCAGGCCGTTCTCTGCCCTCTGCTAGCTCTCGGCTGAAGCTGGCCGGCCTGCCGATGAGGGGGAGCCGCTCGACGCGGCCGCATGGCGGCCCCGCGCAGGAGGTGCAACACGTGCGCTCAAGGTCGGCCGCGGCGTTTCCAGGAGACTCCATTCCGCCTGCCGGGCTGATCGGCAGCCTCCACCGCCGCTCTCGCCGGGCCAAGGGAGTTCTCCTTTCTCCTCGAGGGATTCGCCTCTCGCGTCGTCCCGAGAGCCCTCGGCTTTGGCGTCCATGTCGGCGGCCGCATCTTTCGCCGCTGCTCTGCCTCGCGTTGTGGTCTGGGCTTCACGCCCTTCGATGGTCTCTTCCCAGGACAGCCAGCTTTCCTATCCTTGCTCAGGAGGCGGCTCATGCCGTCTCTGGGCCATGGCGGCTGGACAAGCTTGGCGGCCCTCCTCGTTAATTCACCTTTTACCGCGGTTCTCTCTTTCTCATTCCTCCCGCGCGCCTTGGACTCGCGCTCCTGGCCACGAACCGGCCTGCTGGCTCCGGAGACGCTTTCTCGAGAAGGAAATCTCCTACTCCTCTTCGCCGCGCCTCCGTCTCTGACGCGGGACGGAGGGCGTCGTCGGCGAGCGAGCATCCGGATGGCGCCCTTCGATCGGACGATGCACCTGTCCCCTGCCGGATCCTCGCCGGAGAGTCGCTACGAAGATATCTCGACGGCGGCGCCCGGAGTCCCCCGGCGTATATCTTTTTCCCATCTAAGCGGCAAGGACGTCAAGTCTAAAAACCGCTGCTCAGATGAACCAGGCAGCATGAAGACCCTAGACCCG
>RYFJ01002785.1:0-48290 GCA_003991445.1 Oryza meyeriana var. granulata | reverse complement strand
CTATGGCGAAGCTGCATGGCCTTTCTGGCGGCAAGATAACCCTGCTGAGTTAGTCAGTGGTTAAGGGTTTTTATTATGGCTTACAGGGAGCCATTTAGTTTGCTTACAACGACGCTCTATTCGAGTGCTTCTAACTTTTGATCACTCAAAGTTGAATGATGAGGTCTAGCATATTCTATCGGCTTCAGTTTGTTGCTGCATTGGTTTTTCTTGGGCCAAACTCAGCATTCGTATGAGTTCTACATCCATGGTCCAGCTCCCTCAATTTGTCTCGGCAACTTCAATAGGCATTTTCATTGATAACTCAGGCCGGGGCAGGTCAGTCAGGCCTTGGAATATGATCGGCTTGGGATTTGGACTGATCCCTCTTCTAGACCGAGGTGTACTTGCGTGCACACAAGTTTTTGTCGTGGTGGTAGAATGGGAGAACTTGTTCAGCTTACGCACCTGGTTCTGTCCGTCTTGACGAGTAATGGAATCCGATGGAACAAGAGGTACATTGAAAAGCTTTAATGCTTCTCCACATCTTATTTAATTTTTGAGGTGCAGCGTGAGCCCATCACAAGCCAGCGGTCGGCCGATCCTGTAACCTCCATTGGTACCAAATTTAGGGCCGACCATCCCATCGGCTCTCCTCAAGGCGCCTCGCCGATTGGGACCAAAAAGGAAAGTTAGCGCATCGCCCCTCCCTGAAGAAACAGAAAACGAATGCCGATATTGTCGCACGACGCCATCTTCTCCCCAGACACATCGGCTCATCTCCTCAGGTATGCGCAAGTCTTAAATTATTACTCGCTTTCTCATTTATCTCACCAGCTCCATCTTCAGCTCGAGTCATCTGCTCCAGATCTCAACTTCTTCCGACGTCCACCCCAAGCACTGAGCCGATGGGCCTCTTCAGCTGCCCCACTCTTGGCACCAAGTCTCCAGCTTGCGATTGAGATACCCCTATTCCATCGGCTGACATCGGCCCCTCCAGAGAACAACCTATTCATCTCCCTGAAGCGATGTCGCGCTTACAAGCTGCCGATGTCCTTCCTCAGGTACCTCTTTAGCCCCTATTCGCTCTTAACCTTTTACTGATCGTTTTAAAAAACCGATGCCAATCTTGCAGTCTTTGGCCGACTTTTGTCTTTTGACATCAGCAAGTACTTGGAAGCAGAAGACGAAACAGCCACCAGCGCAGCAAGGCAAACCATCGCTCCAGCCGATGTGCGCGATACTTAACGAGCATCACAATCGGCTGGAAAAACCCAATCGACGCGCTAGTTGAAGACTGTGGGCCGATTCGGGCAAGATTGCAGAAATTGAACATTACCTGCCCGAAGAACTTGTCGACGCATAACCCCGCAGCATATCTGGAATCCCATAGATTTAAACTCATCAAGCTTAGAAGCGCATAGCCGATCGCACTGACAACAGAAGACTACCGAAGACATCCAAGCGATCGGCTATTAGCCCAAGCAGAGAAGAAAAGCTTGATGACATGGCCGATTGCCCCCAAGTGCTCCAACCTAAGTTAGACAGCTAAAGAAAAAGGAGGCCGATTTTGGCAGAACTTGAAAGAGTTCGTAAGGACCTCATAGCAACAGAATCCCAGCTAATCGGCCTACCGCAAGCCACCAAGACAAGAGGCCAAGGTGTTGCCAGCGACAGTGCGCAAAGTCAGTATTCATCGGCGCAAGAACCCATGAAGACCATCCTGGGCTCCGATGAAGATGAACATCCGTGCTATCAATGAGATTGATCAGATCCGCTGCACGCAAATTGAAGTGATCCAAAATTCTTGTAAATCTAAACCTTCGTAATGACGATATTTCTGGAACATGCCATCACCCTTCTGCTGTCATATAATCTGATCGGCTCTGCTACTATATTCCTTCAACCCTGATAATTTTCTGCTTGTTTTAATCTAAAGGCAATATCGATTGATATCGGCGTCTTTAGGGATGTAGAAAAACATCGGCTCTCGAATTGCTTAGAAATCGCTATACTCACCGAATTCAGAATCGATCCATACGTAGGTAGTATTTCTTGATATTTTCCGTTAAGCGCTTTAGCAAACTCTGTCCCATCAAGATCTTCTAAACATAGGCATTACCAGGCACACAGCGATTAATCCGATAGGGCCCTTCCCAATTAGGGCGACCATTTTCCAAACTTATTATCTCTGACACCGACAGGCAAAATCAACTTCCACACGAGAATCTCCCTCGGCAAACGACTTATTCACACCTTTTTTTGTTTAATGCGAGCTGCTTAGCCTATTTTCCTTGATCCTCCAAACGCCTCACCGATTCTGAGCTAAATCTTCAAGTTCATCTGTTTAAGTTATAATAATCATCGGCTGTCACTGATTCTGCAAAGAAATTCTTCTAGAGCGATGTTAGTTTCCCCATGGTAAAACTGCCTCATGTCCATATACTAACTGATACGGCGGCACCGAGTAGATCCATGACATGCCATCCGATAGGCCCATAGTGAATCGGCTAATGTTAGTATGCCATCGCCGTGGCTGCTCATCAATTTCTGCTTAATCAACTTGATTCAAACTCTTGTTAGAAGCTTCTGCTTGTCCATTGGCCTGAGCATAATAAGGCGACGAGATTTAATAGCTTAATTCCCATACTGCAGCAAACTGTTGAAACTCATCAGAACACAAAGATAGACCCTGATCAGTAGTTATCATCTGAGGAATCCCAAACGATAAATAATATGCTCCTTTACAAACTCGATCGCCTCCTTGGACGTAACTCTCTTCAAAGGAACTGCCTCTACCCACTTGGTAAAATAATCCGTTGCCGCCAATATGAACTTATGCCCTTTACTTGATGGAGGAAAAACCTGGCCGATCATGTCAATTCCCCAACCTCTGAACGGCCATGTTTGATGATAGGATTCATAGCCGATGCTGGTGTCGCTGTATATTTCCAAATTTCTGGCAATCTTGACACCCTTTATAATACCTAAAGCAATCCTCCAGCATTGTCGGCCAAAAAATACCCTACTCTTCTCAGCAAACCACTTCATCTTATGAGCCGACTGATGAGTCCCACAGACGCCTTCATGCACCTCGCACATAACCACTTTGGCTTCTTCCAAATTCAGGCACCTAAGCAGAACTCCCTCAAAAGTCGATAATACAACTCCCCATCAAGCAGCACATATTTAGTAGCTTTATACCGAATTTTCCTGGAAACCGATTGCGACGGATTTTGCAAGTAACAACTAACTCCTGTCTCCAGTCATCGGCCTTGTTCTGGATGTCAATATCGGCTATCTCAACCTCAACTTGCCTATTCAGCCCGATACCCTGAAGCAATCTGCGCAAGATCATGGCTTCTAAATTCTGCTCCCTGGGAATATGATCTTATTGATACTATCTTGAAATCTCTTAACAATCCGTTACACTCCTCATAATATGACCTCAAAACGTCATCCCTGCACTCATATTCTCTAGAACAACTGTTTGACCACCAACAAAGAATCGCCAATTATCTCTATGACATCGGCTCCGATCTCCTTTAAGAGTTGAAGTCCTTTTAGCACCGCCTCGTATTCTGCTTGATTGATATAGTCCGATAAGGCTTAATTGTAAAAGGGCAAACTCAAAACTTGCCCCCCGAGCGATATGATAACTAAAACCGATACCAGATCCATGCTTGCAAACGATCCATCGAAAAAACAAAGTCCATGGGATCGGCTCTACATAGTCTTCTTGAGCCCCTCTGTGTTTCACAATAAAATCAGCCACTGCCTGTCCCTTAATTGCCTTAGCCGATTCATACCTCAAGTCGAACTCTGTCAAAGCAAAACCCACTTGCCACTCGCCCTTTCAAGACTGAGAGACAACATAATATTTGACCACATCGGCCTGGCAAACTACTGTACACTCAGCCATAGGATGTAATGCCTTAACTTTGTACACGAGAAATATAAACATAGGCATAATTTTCTCCACCGCAGGATATCTCGTTTCAGCATCCAAAAGCCTTCTGCTCAGATAAAACACAACTCGCTCCTTTCCCTCAAACTCTTGTACCAAAACGGATCCGATGGACTTCTCATCGGCCGATAAATATAACTGAACCACTCCTCTCTGCGGCGGAATTAAAATAGGTGGGGAACTCAGATAGTTCTTTATCTCCGTCGGAACGCCTTCTGCTGTGCTGCCCCCCACACAAATTCTTGATCGGGCTTTCAACTTTAACAATGGAGTAAAAGACTCAATTCTCCCTGATAAATTTGATATAAATCTTCTTACAAAATTAATCTTGCCGATCAATGATTGCAGGCTCTGTCTTATTGCTTGGTGGTTCTGTAGTCTTAACAGCTCTGATGCTTCGCTGACTAACCTCAATCCTCGCTCATGCACCATAAAGCCGAAAACTGCCCAGCCGACACACCGAAAGCGCACTTATTGGGATTCATCCTCAGTCCGTATTTCTTGGCCCTCTCCAGCACTCTTGTAAATCGGCTATATGGCTTTTCCTCACTTTTAGACTTAACCACCACATCATCAATGTAGATTTCTACCAACAAGCCGATGAGATCATGAAATATATAATTCATCGCTCTTGATACGTTGCACCAGCACTCTTTAATCCAAGTCATTACTACCCACTCATACAAGCCGATAGCTCCTGGACACCGAAACGCAGTCTTATGTAGTCTTCTTCAGCCATAAAAATCTGATTGTATCCTGCATTTGCCATCCATGAAGCTGATAATCTTGTGACCTGAGGCTGCATCCACCAACAAATCCGCTATCGGCATTGGGTATTCATCCTTAGGGGTAGCTTTATTTAGATCCCGGAAATCAATACATATCCTCAATTTCCCATTTTTCTTCTCCACCGGGACGATATTAGAAACCCACTCAGCGTATCGGCATGGTCTTATGAACTTGGCATCATACAACCTTGTGATCCCGCCTTGATCGCTCATATAATTCTGCCTTGAACCTTCTTGGAGCTGCTTGAATGGCCAATACCCTGGTTTAATAGGCAGCCGATGTTCAACAATCGATCGGCTTAATCCTGCATCTCATGGTACTCCCAGGCAAACAATCCCGATGCTCCTTCAGCAGTGCTATTAATTCCTCTAGTTCAGGACTTAATTTTTTGCTTATGTACGTCGGCCTTGGTCTATCTCCTGGTCCAATATCGATCTCTTCCAAATCATCAGCCGACGTAAATCCTTGCCCAATTTCCCCTCTAGATCTTCAATAGAGCCCATCAAGTAATAATCAGAGCCGACTTGCTGGATCGGCTGTATTCCCTGGCTAGTAACCTTGAGATAGTCGCCTTCCCAAACTCTCCCGGATAGGCAGTCAACACCATCAGCTTCCCAGACTGGTAGATCGGTCATGGCAATATTGGTTGACCGATCTGCTAGCACTACCTCGACTTGATCTCCCTGCCACTGTATCAGACATTGATGCATTGTCGAAGGCACGCAACAGTTTGCGTGAATCCAGTCTCTGCCGAGGAGCAAGCTGTATGACCCCTTTCCGTCGATGACGAAAAACGTAGTTGGCAATGTCTTGTTTCCCACTGTTAGCTCCACGTTCAACACGCCTTTCGCCTCTGATGAATTTCCCCCGAAGTCTTTAAGCACCATATTTGTCTTGATCAGATCTTCGGTGGTTTTCCCCAACTTTCGGAATGTGGTATGAGGCATGAGATTAACTGCTGCTCCTCCATCAACTAACATCTTGGTCATCGGCTTTCCATTCACGTAACCCTTGATGTATAATGGCTTTAGGTGCCGATGCTCTGACTCTTTAGGTTTATCAAATGTAGCTTGGTCAGGTTGTAGTGTTAACTGAGCGAAAACTTCTTCTCCGCCCTCCTTGTCTGACGAGAACGCCTTGTACTCCCTGGGCAGAAAGAAAACCATGTCCACCGGAGCTGATGCATCTTCATCGTCCTTCCTCCTTACTCGCCAAACTTGTTTGGTCCTCTTGGGACGATGATCGGCTTCCCCCTGATCCTGGCGCTGCTCTTCCTTCTGCTCTCGGTGTCGTAACCGCTGTGCCCTTCTCTTCTGATTCTTCGTGAATATGCCGCTAGGACACCACTGAGGATTCTGGACCTGTTTCTCATATGCTTCTTCTTCATCCTCTTCAAAGAACTCTTCATGGATCGGCCCTAGTCGGCTATGAACCGATGCTCTTTTCCCAAACGGCCGATCTTGCGAAAACCTCTGCTGCTGATCACGGCGATTTACTGCACTGCTACACTCGGGGCAATTTTCAACTGATGGCAGTCTCATCCCTTGATCCCAGCAGAATCGGAAGAATGGGCAGTCCCAGTGTGGATTATATTGTTCTGGTTCATCCCTCTGTTCTTCATATCTTGAATATTTTTCTATCATGTCCGACGAAGTAATCCTCGACTTGTACCTTTGATGTCTTGCTCCATCGGCCTGATCCCTTGATGATGACCCCGCATAGACCATGTTTACGGGGAACGGGTGCCCATCTATCTTCATTGGCTTCTTGTCTTCAAACTTGATTCGTCCTTGCTCAACAGCCAACTGAATTTGTTGCCGAAAAACCTTGCACTCGTTAGTATGGTGCGATATCGCATTGTGCCACTTGCAATATTTCTTCTTCTTTAGTTCTTCGGCTGATGGAATCACGTGGTTTGGCGGCAATTGTATTTGCTTCTCCTGTAACAACAAGTCAAAGATTTTATCGGCTTTACTAACATCAAAATCATATCGTTCCTCCTTGCCGATATCTTTGACCCACGGGCATGATACTGACTTCTTGTTCCTGGCCCACTCCGCCAATCCAACTTCAACATCGGATTCCTCATCATCTGAGTCCGATGAATAGACCTGAACCTGAGCAACCCTCCTCTGGTACTTGTCCTTTTTCGCCTCTTGAAATCGGCTTTCATGAGCCGATACCTTCTATACCAGGTGCGACAGGGACTCAAACTCTTGTGAAGAAAATCTCTCCTTAATCGGCGCCAGCAGACCCTGGAAAGCCAGATCGGCCAGATGCCCATCACTCAGGTTCAAACTATAACATCGGTTTCTGATATCCCGAAATCGCTGAACATATTCCGGTACTGTTTCATCTGGTCGTTGCTTAACCGATGTCAAATCAGACAGTCTCAACTCATGAATTCCAGCAAAGAAATATTTGTGAAACTGTTTCTCTAGATCGGCCCACCCCTGAACAGAATTCGGCGGTAATGAGGAGAACCATGTAAAAGCCGATCCAGATAGTGATAGGGGAAAAAACCTAACCCTCAGGGCCTCTTCAGCCGATGCCTCCCCGCACTGTGCTAGGAATCGGCTGACATGTTCTACTGTAGACGTGTTGTCCTGCCCTGAAAACTTAGAAAAATCTGGGACCCTGTATCGGTGTGGTAACGGAACCCTGTCAAGCCACTCAGGATATGGGTGCCGATACATGAATGCTTGTTCTTTGGGCTTGATCCCGAACTGCTCCCTTACTATCTCTTCAACCCGTGCCGATAAGTCTTCTTCTCTTACATTCTCCTGTTGATACTGCTGATACTGTATCGGCGGGGTTGGTTGCCGATTCTGTCTGTGATACTCCCTCTGGTAAGTACCCGGATCGGCTCCGCCTCCTGGATAATTCTGCTGATATCCTCCATAGTAGGCAGTCCGATGGTACCCAGCAGGAATATCTTGTTGCCCCCCAGCCTGGTTCTGTGTAAACATATGCTCTGGTATATCTCTGTTGATGTTGTAAGCAATCTGAGTTGGTTCAACCTTCGGTGGGAGGTAAACAGGACCCCGAGTTGGTTCTTGGGCAATTGATCCATCAACAGTCTTCTTGATGAGGTTATGTAATGTATTTACCAAGATCCCCGACTGATTAATAAGCGCGTGGTGTATAACCTCATTGACCATCTCCTGCAAAGGTTTAATCGGTGGGCTCTCGGGTTGTGTATGGCTCGATTCGCCAACCAATACTGGCTTCGGAAATTGGGTTTTCTGAATCGGCCCTTGTCGTGTCATGCTGAAGGACTCTAAACACAGCTTCTGAAAATTAGCCATAGTTTGCTCAATCTGTTGTTTCTGCTCTTCTGTTAAATCCTCCATGCTGACTGGAATTACACTGTCTGTCTTGATCTCTTTCCTAGCCATGTTGCAGGTCTGATTGTCAAAACTTTGCGTTGAAACTTTGGGTTGAAACTTCGTGTCCCACCGGGCGTGCCAAAAGCGTGTTGACGCCGAAAACCCGCCGGGGCCCGTCCGGCGTCTGGGTGACACGCGAAGGCCTGGGAGATCTGCTTAGCTCCAGTGCAGGTCCTAAAGTCTTGAGGTTCGTAGGCGTGCCAGTCAATTTGACCCTGTAATTGACAAGGAGAAAGAAATGTTAAATTCGCGAGCCAATCGGCTGGAAGCCGGCTTGGACTCATCTCATCGGCCGATGGCCGATACGCACTGTAGCACTTATACATCGGCTTAGAGCTGATGATGGCAGGAGCAATAGCATAATAATACACAAGTATCATGCTAGCCGATCATCAAAGGGATATTCAAAAACCAGCTATAAACTTGGTAAAATAAACGGGTATAATGCATAAGTAAATAAATCAAATAAATCCTAGCCGATCATAATTTAGTGTTACTGGTGTTGCCGTGAAGATATGCCTGTGCCCGGGCCCTTGCTTATATCGGCTCCCGGGGTCTTCATCCGCTGTCCGGGCCCATACACTGGTCCTTACCTAAGCTCGTGCCCAGGCCCTCACCTGGGGTCGTGCCCGGGAACCTGCTTGTACTTGTATTTGGATCGGCAGAATAAACCCATCGGCTAGTCCTTAGCCGATTGTAACAATAATACAGGCAAGAATATATGATAAGGCATGCAATAACATAAATGATAGATAATTGATGAGCCAGCCGACTACTGAACAGAGCGAGTATACAATAAGACAATGAATAAATATAGTCGGCTTCAACAGATAACTTATCGGCTAAGCACTCCGATAACACCATCGCACAACACCATCGGCTCATCAAGAGTAAAGCTATTATCGTCAGTCTAGTAGATCGGACCCAACCGTTGCAGCACAGACCAATAATGATAACAATACCTCAATGGGCCGATAGATATGATGCGACCGTGATGAAGATAACTTACCGGCTATGCACTCCGATAAAAACGCCTGCACACAAAGCATCGGCTTAGCAGGACCGACTTATCACTAGCAGTTCAGTAGGTCGGACCCAACCGATGTAGCACGAACTGATGATAAATCGCTCCCAGTAAGCCGATACGATCTATGCACGCGTGATGTGATATACCTAATCAATCTATGAGGTCAAACTGAACTGATGCAGCCATAGATAAACTAAATATATCATGGTAAGCCGACTACCATAAACCGACTAGAATATCGGACCTAACCGAGGAAGTCCTAGCCGATAGGTAGTCGGGGTGACGAGACTTACCCTCTCGCAGGAGTTCGGACTTAACCGATGCAGCCCGGCTTGAGAAGCAGGATCCCGTCGAAGGGGTGGCGATGCGCCGAAGTTTGTATTGATCGTTGTGATGATTTACAAGGCACCCGGGCATACGTATATATACCCCGAGTTGACATAGTCCTGATAGGACACGATACATGATTTCCTATCTATAACAGAAAACGCTAACTAATCCTGACCGGACACGAGGTCAGGTTTCCTAAAGATAAATACCCGCCTAATTAATATGTACAGTAAATAACTGCCAAGCAACGGTCTTCACGGCTCCTTCCCGATTCCGGTCTTTTCTCCGTCAGTTGACTGTAATCTCTCCTTTGACCGAATCTGATACAGGGCCTTACCAAATTTTGGCGTTAACAATTCCCCTCAACAAAATGGTGTCGTCGAGTGGCGTAACCAATCTGTGGTGGGCACGGCGAGGAGCATGCTCAAGGCCAAGCACCTGCCAGGTATGTTTTTGGGGGAGGCAATCACCACTGCAGTCTACATTCTGAACAGGGTATCCTCTAAAAGCATGGGCGGCAAGACCCCCTACGAGCTGTGGAATGGCTGCACGCCAGCTGTGCACCACCTCCGAACGTTCGGCTGCATCGCACACATCAAGGTTACCACCCCGAATGCCAAGAAGCTAGACGATTGCAACCGGCCGATGATCTTCGTCGGCTATGAGCCAGGCTCAAAGGCGTACAGGGCCTACGATCTGGTGGCGCGGCGAGTTCATGTCTCGCACGATATTGTGTTCGACGAAGCGACATAATGGAGCTGGGGCGGCGAGCACGATGCCAGCGATGACACAGACTTCGTCATCAAGTACATGTCGGTGTTCCACCCTAGCGTGATGCGCTCGGATTTGGGGGAACCTGCTTCACCGCCCGCGAGTTCTTCACCACCGACTTCCCCAAGTACTGCGTCACCATGTCGAACACCTTCGGTACGCGGCGTCGCACCGACGGTAGAGTTCGTGTCGTTGCTAGCAGGAGCTGCGGATGACCTCAATGTGGACCATGACGACGCGCCCCTCTAGTTCTGCAGCATAGACAATGTGCTGGGCCCGGCCACGCCATCGGGTCTCGTGAATCGGGAGGTGCAGGAAGAGCTGATGATGGTGAGCGGCGAAGAACCGGCGTCGTTCGCAGAGGCCGAGCAGGAGGAGGCGTGGCGGCACGCTATGCTCGAGGAAATCGCCTCGATTGAAGAAAACAAGACCTGGCGGCTCATTGATCTGCCGGCCGGACACCGGCCGATAGGCCTCAAATGGGTGTACAAGTTGAAGAAGGATGCTCAGGGCGTCGTTGTCAAGCACAAGGCGCGCCTGGTTGCGAAGGGGTATGTGCAGCGTGCCGGAGTGGACTTCGACGAGGTGTTTGCTCCGGTCGCTCGGCTCAACTCTGTTTGGCTACTGCTTGCCCTCGCCGCGTAGGAAGGATGGATGGTGCACCACATGGATGTGAAGTCGGCGTTTCTCAATGGAGAGCTCATCGAGGAAGTGTACGTCGTCCAGCCACCCGGGTTTGAGGTCGATGGGGAGGAGAACAAGGTATACAGGCTTGATAAAGCGCTGTACGGGCTTCGCCAAGCACCATGGGCTTGGAACACCAAGCTCGACGCCACCTTGAAGAAGATTGGTTTCAGGCAGAGCCCACTAGAACATGGGTTGTACGCGCGCGGTGATGGTTGCGGGAGGCTGCTGGTGGGTGTGTACGTCGACGACTTGGTGATCATCGGTGGCGACGGCGTCATGATCGACAAGTTCAAGGGGCAGATGATGGATGAATTCAAGATGAGCGACCTCGGCTCCCTAAGTTTCTATTTGGGGATCGAGGTGCATCAAGAAGCAAGCGCCATCACATTGAACCAGGCGGCGTACGCGTTGCGGATCGTGGAGAAAGCAGGGCTTGTGGGTTGTAACCCTTGCTCCACGCCCATGGAGCCCCGGCTAAGGCTCAGCAAGGAGAGCATGACATCGCTGGTCGACGCCACTGAGTATAGAAGTTTGGTGGGCAGTCTGCGCTACCTGGTGAACACCAGGCCCGACCTCGCATTTGCCGTTGGCTATGTGAGTCGTTTCATGGAGAAGCCCACGGATGAACACCTGGCGGCAATGAAGCGTATCGTCCGGTATATGGCAGGCACAATCCACTATGGATGCCGCTACACCAAAGAAGGGGAGAAGAAGCTGCAAGGCTACAGCGACAGTGACATGGCCGGTGATATCGACACTCGCAAGAGCACCACAGGTGTGTTGTTTTTTCTCGGCAAGAACCTGGTCAGCTAGCAATCTCAAAAACAGAGAGTTGTGACGCTCTCCTCTTATGAATCAGAGTACATCGGAGCTGCAACAGCTGCTTGTTAGGGCATTTGGCTTGCCCGGCTCCTCGGCGATCTCAGGAGTGCTACACCTAAAGTCGTCGATCTCAAGGTGGATAACCAATCCACTCTGGCCCTCATGAAGAACCCTGTTTTTCACGACAGGAGTAAGCACATTCAGACGAAATTTTATTTCATCCGTAAAGCTGTGGAAAATAGGGAGACCAAGCCGGAGTTCATCAACATCGGAGGGCAACTTGCTAACATCCTGATAAAGGCGCTACCACGAATAAAATTTCAGGAGCTGTGAGACAAAATTGGTATGCTTTCAATTAGTTAGGCACATCAAATTTAGGAGGAGATTTGTTATGATAAAACTTGTGTGCGTAGGTTTCTTTAGCTTTGGATTGTAGCGTCGCGTGCCACGAATGGACTCGTCCTGCTGGTTAGTATTATCGTTGTATTTCAGTTATAGTTTTTGGCCTATAAATAGCAACGAGAAAAACAGAAAAGCTGCAATGTTTTGGCAGCATAAAATTCTTTTGTGTTCATCTTGTTGTCTTACTGAATCTTTCACAGTGTTTTATGTGCATTTGTATTTATCCAATCCTAATGACTATATTCGAGATTCCTGACAGCCTCGTCTGCGGCGGGCGCCGAGACGCAGGGGACGAAGCAGCCGATGAGCTTGATAAGCTTCATCTTGGTTGCGCCGCGGCCGTCCGTACGTCTCTTGTGGGATTGATAGATCGATGCGTACAAGGACGGAAACTAGGTACACGCCTGCCTAAGCTTTTTATGCGCACAAGAGCTCAGACGTACGCGGACACGCCACGGTCTCCGACTCGGAGTACTAATTTGCAACCTATGGGCCTGCTTGGCCACTGGCCGGAACGCGGTGTGCGTGGCTCCATGTCCAAAATCACTGCCAGTTAACTCAGCCTCATTGATGATTCACCGACTTCATGACAAAATCGAGTAATTGCAGTGAGTTCACCTCTTTATTTACAAAGGTACTAACTGCACAGTTTGCCCTGCGTTGGAGGATGTTTCATTCGGCCGAGATTTTTAGCGCACATAAAATAAAACGGTTATTAGCGTATAATTAATTAAATTTTAATTATTATAAATTTAAAAAACGAGTTTATTTAATTTTTAAAGTAACTTTTATATATTATACGAAATATTATATGAAATATACCGTTGAGTAGTTTAAAAAACATACTGATGAAAACTGAGAGAGTAGCCCAGCCAAGACTCACTACCGAATACACCCTTAGGCTTAAACCAGTGCAACACATAATACATTACGCACGTAGCAATAGCACTGCACTTAGTGAAACAAGGAACAGTGCTCCTGCAGCTGCATAATACAAAAGCAAAGGCAAGATCACAAGACAGCCGCGGGCCAGGCATGGTTAGGTCGAACCAGCTAACATGAAACTACGACGCGTACTGCTGCCTTATTGCTTGGTTCCGCGATGCGATCTCGTCCAGAAGCTGGGTCTCACCTTGGCTGACGAACAACCTCGTCAGGGCCGGACCAAGCGTGATCACCTCGTCGTCTGCTGTCAACGGTGCAACCTTGGCAGCGGACCTGCGCCGGCGGATGGCCTCCTTGGCCCTCTCCCACGGTGACCGTGGCCACAGCTCGGGGAACAGCTGCTCGACCTCTTCCAGCCCCTCCCTCATCTCGTCAAGGCTCCGCCTGACGTACTCCGCGTGGTGACGCATACTGTCCAGTGTTATAAAATTGGCACCGATAGACCATCGATAACCGACTGTGAACACATATGCGACACAAACTCTAACAAACTTCACTTTAGCGAATATGTGATATCAACCTAAATTTGTTTTTTGCACGAACCTTCATATACCTAGACTTAAGTTGATTTCCTTTTCAGCTCACGCCGAGCCACCCGACGAGCCTACGCCAGACTCACTGACATCAAGAGACTCTGCTATCTATGTCACTTCTTCCTTTGAATCCACCTATAATAGTGCTCCACCTTCTCTTGTATCATTGCAGTCAACTTGCCAAACGAAATTGAATTCCTCCTTAGCTAGTACATACCCGACTCTCGAAGACCATATTCACCTTCATCTTTCATCTTGATTTTGATTTTATCTACTCCATGGCCAGATAACCTATGTTATTACCAAATAGACAATTTCAAATTCATCAGACTGTTACGAAGAGAACCCTTTCTTCCTTGGCATCTTATGTATCGAGCTAATAAATTCAATATTCACGCTTTCCGCATCTTTGGATTGAGCCCATGATACTTTGAGAAGTTCACCGTCGCCCCCAGGTCTCTTGAAGAAATCACCACTGTCGATGTTTTATATCGGCTGTATTGAATACAGGGCTATTCATCGGATCTAAACTTGATGGATTCAAAAGGACACACGAGATTTATACTGGTTCAGCCTCTTGGTGTGAGGTAATATCCTATTCCAGTTGTGGTGTATTACTTTCGTAGTATGTGGAATCATTTGCCCTAGGGTGCTCTCTACCTCTTTTTATATATTAGAGAGATGAGTGTTATAGAGTAGGAAACCCAGTTGGATATGACCAAGGGTTTTTCTTATTAGTACATAGAGTAACCGACTAGAACTTATATCCCTTTTCTTGTCTTGCAAGGTAACATGAAGCCGAGTACTACTCAATCTTCAATTGTGGGGACCGGCCTACCTTCTGTCTGAGTGGCTGTAATTGCCTTCCTTGAGGTACCCAGGGCCCATGGCCTCCACAGTAGCCCCTGAGACCTTCATAATCGAGTCATAGCTCAAGCCGAGTGCTTATCCTCCATGGTAAAGAAATCCCGAGTGTCTTTCTCCCAAGTACTCTTTGTCCGCGTGTTTCTTCTCTCGAGTCCTGCCTCATGTTTGCTGGCAACGAGGTTATGAAGGGCTTTGTGGAAATAATTGAATAGTGTGCGTTGAATAGGCGTACCTATTAGATATAGCCATCGACTTTGTGCTTAATTAAAAAATAATTAAATATAAAGTCAAATATCTTTAACCTTTAAGTCTTTCCCGAATGATATGTTTATCAGAAATTGGACTCTTCGGCTATATATTAGCTAGAAATTTTGCTCAAGGCAATTTGACTAAGCATGTAAGCCGAGTATCACCATGGAGTAAATCAAATGTGTGATGATGTGTACTTGAGAAATACTTGCATTCCTAATTTTAATGGAGACCAGCTATTGATCCTTATAAGGATATATCCTCAATACCTTAAAATAATCAAGATACCTAAATGTATACACCCGGTTGTAGGCTTAGCATGAAGCGTATTTGATTATTTAATCGGTTCTTGTAAAATAGCATCGCTATTTTAACACGACCAGCGGGTGACCTAATAGGACATGCTATTTAAGAACTCATATCTTTGGCCTACTCTCGAATAGGTCGGCCCAAATCGACCGACCTAGCGCAGCCCTATAAAATCTAGAGATTTTGATCATTCCTCAACCTACCCATTGCTCTGGGGTGTGCCATCAAAGTGTAGCAGATTTTGATGCCAAAATCGTCGCAGAAATATTTGAATATGCCACCCATGAACTGAGTGCGTTGCCCATAATGATGCGATTGGAAACTCCAGATCTGTAGATTATCTCAGTATAAAGTCTTTTGTCCAGGCCGCAGTTATGGTAGCAACAAGTCTGGTCTCAATTCACTTTGTGAACTTATTCACCACGACGAAAAGATATGTAAACCCTTCTGGCGCCTTCTTGAATAGCCCAACCATGTCGAGCCCCTAGACTGCAAAGGGCCATAAAATTGGGATAGTCTGCAACTTTTGTGCTGGTAGGTGAGGTTGCCGAGCGAAAAATCGACATCCCTTGCATGACAGGACAAGTGCTTTAGCGTCGGTAATGGTAATTGACCAGAGAAATCCTTGTCTGTAAGCCTTTCCGACTTATGTTCTGGATGCAGCATGGTTGCCACAGATGCCAAAGTGGATAGATTGTAGGATCTGCTTGCCCTCCTTAGGTGTGGCACAGTGCATTAGAACTTCGGATGCACTTTGATGATATAGGTCTTCTTCGACTATGATAAAGCTTTTGCTCCATCGCTTGACTTACTCGGTTTCGTTGCGATCTTTAGGAAGTTCGTCTTCCAGTAGGAATTGAATGATTGGGGTCTTCCAATCTTGAATAATGATGAGCACCTCCGTAGATTCTGGATTTAGTGCAACCTCCGATTGTACGGGTTCTGGCTTCTTCTTGACTGAGAGCTTTTGTAGTGGTTTCTTTCCTTGTTTTGGCCAAATACGTACCTGAACACTGCCTAGCGCAGAATTCGGCTGGCGACCCTCTTGGGGCATACTAAACCTGGCAAAATTGTAGCTGAATAAGGTACTCGAACCTTGCATTAGCATAGGATTCAGCTGACGACCCTCATGGGGCGTACCCTACCCAGCAGTGTAGTACCTAAGCCCCGACTGGTACCGGAGGTCGGTTATTAGCCTCCATGGGGTGTACCAAGGTAAAGGTGACATACGTGTCCTGACTGACACAAGTACTCAGTCAGTAGCCCTCATGGAGCATTCCGAGTGATTCTTGAAGCGTCGCACTCCAAGTGTATCATGGTAGACTGGTCCAGCCCCCCGAGCGTAGGAGATAGGCTCATAGCCATGAGTTCCTGTTACGCGTATCCAGAACTGGGCCCTGCATTATAAACATATCGGATGAGTAGCATCTGATGAAGAAAACAATCACCTAAAGAAAATTTATGTATTTTACAATAGATGTAAATATGTGTTCCTCCTCTTATTGATATTAATTTCTCCGAGTAGTTAACCCCTTACGTTTAAACATTCTACCCGACTAGTCATAACCCCCGAGCGTCAGGAGTCGGCTCATGGCTCTTTCCTAGACACGCGTTTTGGGTGACTTGAGTTCACCTTTCATAGAGCAAAGCTTCACAGATCGGAATTTATGCTACTCGAGTACTTTTGCAATCATTAAGAGCAAAAACAGAAAATACGCAGTATGTACACCTATTAGATGTAAGCGGCTGCCGCATTGGCGAGGTTGAGTGAGGAATTGACGATCTCATCCCCCTAGATCCGATCCCGACTAGAGCTAAGCCATATTTGAGTCAAACCATAGGAAAGTGAGTTGCCTCCTGGCTCATTTATATGAGAATATCATATAAAGGAGGAAATATGTATCAGAAAATGACTTAGTTGTTCGGTATTGCACAAGTTGGGAGTGGGGATGCCATCCTTGCATTTGAGCATTTGAGCCCCCGAGCATGTCACTTATCGTTCTAATAATCTTTGGTTCTAGGAGGTTGAGGACGGTTGCGATCGACTGTTGCCACGATGTCCTCCGACTTGTGCTTGCGGTTCCTAGCCTTGGATGGGGTAGCGTCGTCCGTCTCCGGTCGCTCCTTCTGTCACGCTCCTTCTTGTCATCGAGTGCTTCGGCGACGGCGTCGGCTAAATTAGCATACTTATTGGCCATGTCGAATAGAGCTTTGACAAAGTTGGGTGGCTTCCGAGTAAATTTTGCAATGAATAGTGTGTCCTTGACTCCCTTGCGAAAGGCAGCGATGATAACTTCGTTCTTGATTTTGGGGATTGAATTCCTCTTCTCGGAAAAATACTTGATGAAGTCACGGAGAGACTTTTTTTTTTCTGATGGCACTGTATAGATCGTACTCGGATGATGGCCTCTCGTAGGTTCCTTGGAAGTTAGCCACGAAGCGCTCACGGAGTTCCCCCCAGGAGCCAATAGACCACCTGAGAAGCCCCATCAACCACGTCCATGCTGAGTTGGCTAGGGTGACTAGGAGGTAATTCGCCATGGCCTTGTGGTCGTCTCCTGCTGCTCGGATCGCCAAGGTGTACACTGTTAGCCAGGATTCCGGGCTGGTCTTGCCAATCGTACTTTTCCATGCCAGTCGGCTTGAAGCCTGTGGGCCAGTCAACTTGTAGTAGCTCGCGCGAGAAGGTTAGAACACCGTCGTCCGAGTGGGGGCTCCAGCTCCGACTGCGGCGGTGAAAATGCTCGTGATGGAGGCTGAAGCATTCTTGTTCGTTTTCCAGTCGGTGACGTTCATCTTCCTCGCGTTCTCAGTGTCGAGCGTTGTTGTCGTGGCGGAGATTTCGTCGTAGTCATTCTCGGACATCACGGTTATCACGATGCCCGTCGTGTTGATACCGTCGTTGATCATCATTGTGGTGATCTTGCGATGCACGGTTGGACTCTGTGTGGCGTTGATCAGAGCCTGCTGCTCGGCGTCGTGCTGCGGTTGATGATGTTGCCGCATCTGAAGGTGTCCTGTTGGAAGGGAATAACGTATCTCCAGATTGCTGGCATTGCTAACAAGCTGCTGTTGTTATCATGGCCTTAATCTTGGTAATAGTTGGAGTTGCTTGATGATCAGGCCCTAGCTGTATGGTATCCAGGAGCATGGCTGCGGCCACAACGTCTGCTGAGGTGTAACAAAGATGTCATGGTCGCCTACCCTGGTCTGGAGGATCTCTTGTTGCACTACTAGGCCGGTCTTGTGTAGAACACCATTGTGAGCGTTGCGCTTGGCCTGTAGACGTTGGTTTTCTTCCTCCTGTTGCTCATGTAGTCAGTGAGCTTCCTCTTCCTCTTCCTGCTAGTCGCGTAGTTGGCATGCATCTTGTGTTGGAGTAGATACCTTTGACGCCATGAAGACCTCGCGTGGTGCAGAAAAGCTTCCCGAGCTGCTATTCGACTAGGAGTCAGACTCGGAGTAATTTAGTGGTGTGATGATGACCCCAGCCTCCCTGGTCCCTATCCCCAGCGGCTCTGGGCCGTATCCGAGTCGAATTCTAGAGGATTGAGTCTGTCGCATTAGATTAGAATTGAAGATTGCTGCGGCGTTGTCGAGTCCGAGTGGGAAAATGACGATCTCGTCTCCCCTAGATCCGATCTTGACTGGCTCAAAGCCGAAACCAAGTGGAACATTAGGAAAGAGTGTTGTCCCAGAACTCGTAGATCTTGGGTGTTGCCGAAGCTGGTTGTTGAAAACTATTGCGGCGTTGAGTAGGCCAACCGGTGTTGAGTTGGCTTGGTCCCTGGCCGATAGGGTTGAAACCGAGTCGGACAAGGTGAGATTGCCGAGATTGTCGGCGATGAAGTCGAGGCTTTCAAAGCTGATGGTTTGTCCGGGGTGAAGTTGATGCTATCGACTCCTATGGTTGGATCCATTGGGCTTGATGACGATGATCTCAATGAAGCCCCTACCTGGCGTGCCAACTGTCAATGTTTTATATCGGCTGTATTGAATATGGAGCTATTCGTAGGACCTAAACTCGATGGATTCGAAAGGACACCTGAGATTTATACTGGTTCAGGCCCTCGGTGTGAGGTAATACCCTACTTCCAGTTGTGGTGTATTGCTTTCGTGGTATGTGGAATCATCTGCCCTAGGGTGCTCCCTACCTCTCCTTATATACTGGAGGGATGAGGGTTACAGGTGAAAGTGCATCTAACCCCTAAGTGGGTTTTGATGGATTAATGACAAAGTAGTTAAGGGATTAATGAGTTTATCGAGAATTATGCAGAGAATTAGTCCCAGGTTACTTGGTGTGGTGCATGGACAACCCCACAATAACATGACGCAAAACGGCGAGGCAACTCGGAGTTTATCTTAAATTCTTTTGGATGTTCTTTTGAGTCGTAGGAAAACCGTACTATCAAGAGGGGTTACAAACAGTGTTCCAAGACCACTCAAATGCTTAAGATCTAAATAGCTGAGAGTCCATCACTTTGGCACAACACATACACTTGGGATGGGCTAGTTTCAGTGTCAGGGTTAGAGGTTCCTACCTCTGAGGTCGGAGGCTCCGACTAGCTCTCTCGGCCAGAGACTAAGTGTTGGCCAGAGGTTCCTACCCCTGGGGTCGGAACCTTCTGACCAAAATCTGTGAGTAACGGCTAAGTGACGTAAGCCAATGCCTATAAAGCCCAAACTTTGTTTCTAGCCGTTGATTGACCACTCCACTTCATTCCAACTGTTCTCTAGCCTCTCCTAAGGTCCTTTGAGCTTTCCCAACTAGTTCTAGTGCATCCTTGGTGATTCTTGTGAAGATCTAGTGGGAAATTGAGTGAATTTTGTTGAGAGAAGGCTAGAAGGATCTTGTGCACTTGAGGAGGACGCGGATTGGCTGCTTGGAGCTTATTTCTCTTGGAGGGAAACCTCCTAGATGGTTAGGTGTCGCCCGCGAGCTTCCTCTTGTTGTGGATTGTTCCCGGAAAGTTTGTGAAGGTTAATCTCGCCTCCGCAAGGAAAAGAGGTAAATTCTAGTGGATACCAAGTTGATCTTCGTGGTCGCTTGGTGAGAAAAGGAGTCAATTGAGACCAGGCTCTTTGGAGCTCCTCAACGGAGACGTAGGATCTTTGTGATCCGAACTTCGGGAAAAATCTTTGTGTCTCCGTTGTCTTTTCTCATTATTGCCTCATTTCGTATCTTGCCTTGCCAGAATTTATCTCCTACCCTATTACCGGTATCAAACTTGATTTCTGTCAAAATTATCCATTATTGAAGTGTCTTGGTAGAGTCAGAACTCCAGGGTCAGAACCTTTGGCGTTCTTGGCCGGAACCTCCAACCAGCCCTCTCGGCCAGCCCGAGAGAGCCGGTCGGAACCTCCTACCATTTTAGTCGGAGGTTCTTACCAGAATTTTACCGCTGCATTTGGAGAATTTTTCAGGAACGCCTATTCATCCCCCTCTAGGCGACATCAATGGGCTTTCAATTAGTATCAGAGCCTAAACTCCTAAGAGGCTTAACCGCTTGGAGTTGATCCAAGGATGTCGACCGAGAAGGTGGTTGATTCTACCGGAGTTAAAGAAGACGGAGATGGCTCGACTAGCAAGTTGGGTGGAAGAAAGGGAGCTGCTTTTGAACTTGATTACAACAAATTTATCCCTCCTCCTCAGTAATTATTCTCCGTGCCTTCCAGACGCGCTCTCCATTTTGACGGGACTTTCTATAGCGCGTGGAAGCATAAGATGAAATTGCATCTAATCTCATTGCATCAAAGTGTTTGAAAGATTATGTGCACAGGTGTGACGGACGCTCCGGAGGAAGGAGAGGAACCTACACTGGCTTAAGAGGCTCTTATCCACCGCAATGCTCAAGCCGCAAGTGTCATGCTCAACTCCTTGAGTCCCGAGGAATTCCACAAGGTGGACCAACTTGAGGAGGCCAAGGAGATTTGGGATACACTTCAATTGGCGCATGAAGGATCCCCTGGCATACGAGAGTGCAAGATCGAGTTGCTTGAGGGGCAACTTGGACGGTTCGTGATGAAAGACAACGAGACGCCACAAGAGATGTACGATCGCATGATGGTCATTGTCAACAAGATCCGTAGTCTTGGTGGTGAAGACATAACCGATCATGTGGTGGTTAGGAGGCTTCTCCGCGCGATCGCCCTAAGGAACCCCACCTTGGTGACCCTTATCCGGAAGATGAAGAACTTTAAGAGACTCACCCCAAGCGACGTTCTCTCGAGAATCATATCACATGAGCTACTTGAAGAGGAAGCCAAGGAGGTCAAGAAACTTGCCAAGAGTGCCGCAATCATCAAGAATAAGGAAGTTGCTTTGAAGGCAAAGAAGGAGCAAGACTCAAGCGACTCCGAGAGTGAAGATGAAGACTTCGCTCTTGTGATGAGGAAGTTCAAGCATTTTCTTCGTCGAGGCGGCTTCAACAAGGACAAGAAGGAGGATGACAAAGGAAGGAGGTGTGAAGGCCATGGGCTCCGGGTACCTCATTACTAGCATATGGGCCACTCGGATAGAGGATGGGCCGAATCATGTAATTAGAGATAAGATAGCACCCGGCAGACTTTACCTTGTACGATAAGGAATAACAGTCTTAGTCGGATAGATTTCTATCTCTAAGAAGGAAATCCCTTGGCCGTATCCGGCTGGGATCCTTATCATGTACCCCTGTCCCCTAGTATATAAAGGGATGCAGGGCGCCCTATGAGGGCACGGAAGATCATTGATCACAAACCACCTCAGAGGAATAACACCTCAACTGGACGGAGGGTATTGCCTCACATCGAGGGCCTGAATCAGTATAAATCTTCTCTATGTTCCTCTGCAATCCACCGAATTCACCTTTGCCGAGTAGCCCTATAGTTTTATTGCCGGTGCAAAGCATCGACAGTTGGCATGCCAGGTAGGGGCTCTGGCGAATTCTTCATCAGCAAATTCGATGGATCCAACAAACAGAGTCGATGGCAACAAGTTCTCCCCTGGAGACAAGATTTCCTTCAGAAGCCTTGATTTCGTTGCCGACCAGATCGGCAACCTTACCTTGGCCAGAACAGATCTAATCCAGCCGGCCGAGGAGCCAGCCGACGTAGCGCTAGTCGGCCCACAGGACGTCGCGATCTCCTTCCACAACTTATTGCGGCAGTCCTTCACATCGCCAAGCATAGGGACAACTCTCTCCTTCGGCGTCTGACTTGCGCTAGGCCTTGAGCCAGCCCGGGTTGGGCCGAGAAGGGGAGAGATCGTCAATCTCCCACACGGACTCGGCGACGCTGCGGATTTACATCCCGCACAACCGACCCGATCTCCTGCGATTCAGTTTGGACACGGCCAAGCGTCGTTTCAGATTGGATCTTGAGAGGTTGGGGTCGTTCTCACTCCGATAAACTACTCGGAGTCCGACTCCAAGTCGGATAACGGTTCGAACGCCAGTTCGGACTCTATTCTGGCAAGTTTTCTCCTCCCTTGCGAGATCTTCATGGCTTCAACACCACCCTCCGAGGTGCGCTGACTATAAGAGGAGCAGCAGGAGGTGGCGCGCCGACTACAACAACAGGAGGAAGCTGATCGCGAGGCTCGCAACGACGGGCTGCGCAGAGCTGGGCGAGCAGCCCAGCAGCAGATTCTCCAAACTAAAGTCGGCGATCACGACGTCTTTGTCACGCCGCAACAGAACGTTGTGGCCGCCGTAACTTTGCTGGACACGCTCCAGCTCGGGCCTGATCACCAGGCCACCCCAACTATCGCCAAGATTAAGGCGATGATCACGGCTGCTGCCTACCAATAACAACAACAGCAGTCGGGTGACACCCTAGTACCGACTAACCGGTCGGGATCTCCAGCAGCGGACTCATCCACATCAGCTTGGCGTCGGGCGGCCAGCTCGAGTCGGCCACGCGAGGAGTCTAGGCAAACTACACTCGGCAATACTAATAACAACAACCGGCGCCGTCACCAGTATGATCGCCGGCCTAATCAAGACCTCCGAGAGTGCCTACAACATGACTTTCGCCATACTATCAGCGCTCGGTGCCGCGAACGACAAGAAGATGAGCACTGCCGACTGGAAGACAAAAACGAGTGCTTTGGCCTCCATCATGAGTGGTTTAACCGCCGTGGTCGAAGCCCGAGCCCCCACGAAGACGAAGGCATCCCAGCTTTCACTCGGGAGCTACAGGACATCCACTGGCCGACTAGCTTTAAGCCCACTGGGATTGAAAAGTATGACGGCAAGACAAATCCTGAGTCCTGGCTCACCGTATATACCCTAGCAATTCGAGCTGCTGGGGGCGACAACAAGGCCATGGCTAACTACCTCCCAGTCGCGCTAGCCGACTCGGCGAGGACATGGCTGACAGGCCTCCCAAGGCAGTCGATCGGTTCTTGGGGAGAACTCAGGGATCGGTTCATCGCTAACTTTCAAGGGACCTACAAGAGGCCGTCTTCAGAGCACGATCTTTATCAGCTGCACCAGAAGAAGAACGAGTCTCTGCGAGATTTCATCAAGAGGTTTTCCGAGAAGTGTAACAAGATCCTAATGATCCGCGACGAGGCTGTCATCGCCGCCTTCCGCAAGGGAGTAAAAGACGCCCCATTCATCGCGAAGTTCACTCGGAAACCACCGCCGTCTGTCCGGGATCTATTCGACATGGCCAATAAATACGCCGACTCGGCTGAAGCGGTCGCAGAGGCCCTCGACAAGAAGGAGTCCCGACAGAAGGACCAAAAGGCGAAAACCGACAACGAGCCATCTCAAAACAAGTCTGGCAGCCGCAAGCGGAAGTCGGACAACGAGGTGGCCAACATGGAGCGCACTCGATCGCGGCCCCAGCGGAATAACGACTACCAGAAAGTCATGAGCGGGCCATGCCCCTTCCACCCCAAGGGCAAGCACGCGGCCAAAGACTGCTATATGCTAAAGAAGTTCGCCTCCGAGCAAGCTTCATCATCTGGCACCGACAAGGACAAAGACAAGCCAGATCAGGGCCCGGCCGACGATTTCCAAGATCCTCAGGCCGAGCTCAACCACATCTTCAGAGGGCCATCCGCGTACGAGTCCAAGCGCAAACAAAAGCTAACAGCGCGCGACATCAACATGGTTTCTACGTCGGACACCCCCCAGTACCTGCGCTGGTCAGAGATTGCCATTACTTTCAATCGCGCAGATCACCCAGATCGGGTTTCTCACCTGGGACGTTATCCACTCCTCCTGGACCCGGTCGTCAGACACATCAGGCTGAAGAAAACCCTCATCGACGGAGGCAGCGCGCTCAACATCCTATTTGCCAAGACTTTGAACGAGATGAAGATTCCTCATTTAGAACTACGGCCGAGTACTGCACCCTTCCACGGGATAATTCCCGGCCTACCATCAACTCCACTCGGGCAGATAACCTTGCCCGTAACCTTTGGCACGCGGGATAACTTCCGCACGGAAAACGTCTGTTTCGAGGTTGCCGACTTCAAGACCGCGTACCACGCGATACTCAGACGACCGGCACTCGCCAAATTCATGGCAATACCGCACTATACATACATGGTGCTCAAGATGCCTGGGCCAGCTGGAGTCCTCTCCTTCCGCAGCGACATCAAGCAAGCCTTCACCTGCGACAAGGAGAGCTGCGAACTAGCTCAATCACAAGAGGCGGCAGTCGGGTGCGATAGCATTCGGCAAGCCGTCACAACCGAAGTCGAGCAGGATCAAGTTTTGGCGAAAAAAGCAGCGAAGTCGGGAATTTCAGCGGACTCTAACACGAAGAAGATCCCCCTGGACCCTTCCGACCCCTCCAAGACTGCTCTAGTCGGGATCGGACTCGACCCCAAATAGGAAGACGCGCTCGTCACCTTCCTACAAGCCAATAAAGATATCTTCGCATGGAAACCGTCCGACATGCCGGGCGTACCAAGGGAGGTGATCGAGCACGCCCTCAATGTGAAGACAGACGCCAAGCCAGTCAAGCAACGGCTGCGGCGCTTCGCTCAAGACCGCAAGGATGCTATTCGGGAGGAGATTACCAAGCTCCTCGCAGCCGGGTTCATCAAGGAGGTCTATCACCCGGATTGGTTGGCAAACCCAGTTCTGGTCCGGAAGAAAAAAGGTAAATGACGCATGTGCGTCAACTACACCGATCTCAACAAGGCGTGCCCTAAGGACCTATTTGGTCTTCCCAGGATAGATCAGGTGGTCGATTCCATGGTAGGGTGCGAACTTCCCAATTTTTTCGACTGCTACTCGGGATACCATCAAATCAGCCTGAGGGAGGAAGACTGCTTAAAGACATCTTTCATCACGCCGTTTGGAGCGTACTACTATATCACAATGCCGTTCGGTTTGAAGAATGCTGGAGCAACCTATCAACGGGCCATTCAGCGGTGTCTACACACTCAGATCGGGTGCAACGTGGAAGCCTACGTCGACGACGTGGTGATCAAGACCAAGTCCAAAGAAGACCTCATCGCTGACCTGGAAGAAACCTTCCAAAACCTTCGAAGATTCAAGATGAAGTTGAACCCGGAAAAATGCACCTTCGGTGTGCCATCCGGAAAGTTACTCGGCTTCATCGTCTCGCATCGCGGCATCGAGGCCAACCCGGAGAAAGTCAACGCCATCAGGAACATGGCTCCCCTGACTAACCTCAAAGACGTCCAGAAGTTGACAGGCTGCATGGCGGCACTCAGTCGGTTTATTTCCCGACTGGGCGAACGGGGTATGCCCTTCTTCAAACTCCTCAAAAAGGTGGACAACTTCCAATGGACTCCGGAAGCCCAGCAAGCCTTCGAAGAATTTAAGCAATTTCTCACATCACCTCCTGTGTTGGCATCACCTCTGCCCTAGGAACCGCTAATGCTATATCTGGCGGCAACTACTTAGGTAGTCAGCACGGTGCTGGTGGTTGAGCGATCTGAACAGGGTCACATTCAGAAAATACAACGGCCAGTCTACTTTGTCAGCGAGGTCTTTGCCGACTTGAAGACAAGATATCCGTAGGTCCAGAAGCTGCTATATGGCCTACTCATTACAGTCCAGAAGCTGGTGCATTATTTTCAAGCACATCAAGTCACGGTGGTCACAGTGTTTCCACTCGGGGATGTCCTACATAATGGCGAGGCCACCGGCCGAATCGCTAAATGGGCACTCGAGCTGATGGCGTTCGATATCACCTTCTAGCCACGGACAGCAATTAAATCACAAGCTCTAGCCGACTTCGTGGCCGAGTGGACGGAAGTTCAACTGCCTACATCAACAGCAAAGCTAGAGTACTGGACAATGTACTTCGATGGTTCTCTACGGATCGGCGGTGCCGGGGCTGGAGTCATATTGGCGTCCCCCACTGGCGAAAAACTGAAGTACGTTCTACAAATCCACTTCCCGGTGTTAACGCCAAAATTTGGTAAGGCCCTGTATCAGATTCGGTCAAGAAGAAATTGCAGTCAACTAACGGAAATTGATCCAAAAGAGACCGATTTCGGGAAGGAGCCGTGAAGACCACAGCATGGCAGTTATTTACTGTACTATTAATTAGGCAAGTACCTATCTTTAGGAAACCTGACCTTGTGTCCGGTCGGGTCTTATTAGTGTTTTCTGTTATAATTAGGAAATCATGTACCGTGTCCAATAAGGACTTATGTAACTCGGGGTATAAATACGTACGCCCGGGGACCTTGTAAATTATCACTCGATCAATACAAATTCGGCGCATCGCCACCCTTTCGACGGGTTCTTGCTTCTCGAGCCGGGCTGCATTGGTTAAGTTCGACCTCCTGCGAGAGGGTAAGTCTCGTCACCCCGGCTACCTATCGGCTAGGACTTCCTCAGTTAGGTCCGATATTCTAGTCGGTTTATGGTAGTTGGCATACCACGATATATTTATTTTGTCTATGGCTGCATCAGTTCAGTTTGATCTCATAGATTGATTAGATATATCACATCACGCGTGCGTAGATCGCATCGGCTTACTGGGAGCGGTTTATCATCAGTTTGTGCTGCATCGGTTAAGTCCAACCTATTAAACTGCCAGTGATAAATCGTTCCTGCTAGGTTGATGCCCTGTGCGCAAGCGTTTTATCGGGGTGTATAGCCGATAAGTAATCATTTTACATCACGATCGCATCAGATCTATCGACCTATCGAGATCTTGTTATCATCATCAGTCTGTGCTGCAACGGTTGGGTCCGATCTACTAGACTGACGATAATAACTTTACTCTTAATAAGCCGATGGGTTTCATGCGGTGTTTTTATCGGAGTGCTTAGCCGATAAGTTATCTCTTAAATACAGCCGATTATACTGCTTGCCTTGTTATACATTCTTGCCTGCATTACTATTACGATCGGCTAAGGGCTAGCCGATTGATTTACTCTGCCGATTCGAGCGTGAGCACAGGCAGGTTCCCGGGCACGAGCTCAGTCAAGTTCCGGGGCACGATCAGTAAGCGAGCACCCGGGCACGGGCACGACCTCAGGTAAGGACCCGGGCACGAGCACAGGCAGGGAACCCGGGCACGGGTACGGACAGCGAACGAAGATCCCGGGCGCGGGCACAAGCAAGGGCCCGGGCACAGATGCGGGCGGTATCTTCGTGACGACACTAGTAATTTTAACCACGATCGGCTGGAGTTTATTTAATCTATTTGCTTACGCATCCTGCTTACTATTTTATTTTATCAAGTTTACAGCCGATTTTTGAGCATCCCTTCGATGATTGGCTAGTTTAATATTTGCTTATTATTATGCTATTGCTCATGCCATCATCGGCTTCCAATCGATGTATAAGTGCTACAGTTCAAATCGGCCATCAGCCGATAAGACGAGTCCAGATCGGCTTCCAGCCGATTGGCTCATGAATCTAATATTTTCTCTCCTTGTCAATTGCAGGGTCAAATTGACTGGCACGCCTACGAACCTCAAGATTTTAGGACCTGCACTGGAGTGAAGCAAATCTCCCAGGCCTTCACGTGTCTCCAAGGCGCCGGACGGCCCCGGCGGTTTTCGGCGTCAACACCCGGCCTCCCACAACGTCGCTGAGTACGAGGCACTTGTTCACGGGCTCCGCATCGCTATATCACTTGGCATACGTCGACTGGTTGTGCGCGGGGATTCTCAACTCATGGTAAACCAAGTCATGAAAGACTGGACTTGTCTCAACGACACCATGGCGGCATACTGTCAGGAGGTCCACAAGCTGGAAAACAAGTTCGACGGACTGGAAATAACACATGTCCTGCGTCAATACAACGACGCGGAAGACGAGCTGGCAAACATGGGATCCAAGCGAGAAGCAGTTTCGACTGGAATCTTTGTCGAGCAACTCATGGAGCCATCAGTCAAGAAGAAACTGGCGCCAGAGCAGTCGGGAGGCGAACCTACCCCGGACACAAACGAGGTGCTATACATATGTCAAGACTGGAGGACTCCTGTTGTCAAATTTCTCCTGGACGACGAACTCCCAGAAGATCGCAGTCAAGCCGAGCAGATCAAGCGTCAAAGCAAAAACTTCCTACTAGTCGGAGAAGTCCTGTACCGAAGGAGCGCATCCGGTGTCCTCATGCGTTGCGTCACCACCGAGGAGGGCAAGCAGATTCTGCAGTCGATTCACTCGGGCATATGTGGCAACCATGCCGCATCCAGGACGTTAGTCGGAAAGGCTTATCGGCAGGGATTTTTCTGGCCCACAGCAGTAATAGAACGCCAAGGACATTGTTCGCAAGTGCGAGGGTTGCCAGTTTCTACGCAAGACAAACAAATCTCCAGCCCCAGGAACTCCAAACATCCCTATTTCTTGGCCATCGCATATGGGGGCTCGACATGGTCAGGCCCTTCAAGAAAGCGCCAGGAGGGTTTACACATCTATTCGTCGCGGTGGATAAATTCACCAAGTGGATTGAGGCTAAACCCGTTGCAACAATTACAGCGGCACGAGCAAAGGACTTCATCATGAGTATACTATACCGGTTCAGGGTCCCTAACCGCATCATCACCGACAACGGTACTCAGTTCACGGGCGACGTATTCTAAGACTTCTGCGAAGATTTCGGCATCAAGATCTGCTACGCATCTGTGGCACACCCGCGGAGCAACGGGCAGGTCGAACGAGCCAATGTTATGGTCTTACAAGGCATCAAGGCCAGGATATATTGACCGACTACAACCATATGCGGGCCGGTGGGTCAAGAGTCTCATCGGTTCTCTGGTCTCTTAAACCACGGTTAGTCGGGCAACAGGGCACTCCCTTTCTTCCTGGTCTAACGGTGCCGAGGCTATGCTACCGACAGAGTTACAGTTCGGACTCTCCGCGAGTCCGGGCTTACTCAGAAGACTTTCAAACAATACCCAACTGTCGAGTTAGATCAGTTGGAAGAAGCAGAGACACCGCCAACAATCCAGTCGGCAAGTATCTTCAAGGCCTATGTCGCTACCACAATCACAATGTCGTGGCACGCTTTTTGGTCAGGGATCTCGTTCTGAGGAAATATAAACAAACCACAAAGACAGCACAAATTATCCCCTGTTGGAGGATGAAACCTCGACTGCGGGAAAAAAAAAAAAAGTCGGGAGACCCCGTTTTTGAGATTCGGTACAGGGGATAGTTCTCAGGCGGAGCCGGCGTCAGCGTGTATAGCAAAGCGATGGATGAAGGGTTCGTTGGACGTCCGAACCGGGGTCGGACCGTCCGAACCGAGAGGATCGCGCGGGGCCCGAGCTGGAGACAGAAGGTTCCGGAACCGTCCGAATCCGGGGTCCCGGACTGTCGAACGGGGAAGATACGTGCGGGAAGACGATGAAACAGCACGCCACAAGGGAGACACGAGGATATTATACAGGTCGGGCCGCCGTGGCGTAATACCCTACTCCTGTGTGTATTTGCTATGTGAGAGTGGTGAATATGTTTGAGTGTTACAGGGTGTTCCCGGCACTCAGGAGCTCGGAGGCGAGCAAGAACCATGGCGAGGTTGGCGATCAGAGGACGGTTCTAGCTAGAGAAGTGGTTGTAATGCCGAAAGCTTCTCTCCCCCCTTCGTCAGACTTGGTCTCTTTTATAGAATTAGGGGGAGTCACAGCTGGCCGGTACGCGGAGGGAGATATTTTCCGGTGAGTTCTCCTGTTTCCACGTCCGCCTGCGACGCCCCACGCCGGAGTTGGAGGAACGTCCGCGTCGCCCTATCCGCTGCAATCCCCCCGGGGGGTAGCAAGCGGCGGTGGAGTCGTGAGGACGCGGAGCGATGTGATGGGTTCCACACCGTTGAAGTCGAGAACTCGACTGCTGACTTCCGGCCGCGCCCTCGCGCCTGAAGTCAAAAAGCTTCTGCAGCGTCGGGGTGTATAGTGAATTGAGCTCCATAGTCAAAAAGCTTCCTGAACTACGCAGGGAGTGGGCCACGGAGGGCGTCCTGGAGCTCACGTCTGCTCGAGCGGTGACAGTGCGGAACATCCCTCGCGCGGGCGCAAGACGGAGCCTCCTTGTGACGACATGCAGGCCCCGACCCGTTCAACGCCCGGTCCGCAGCTGCGGGCCTCGGATCCGGAGGGGAGACCGGACGAGCCGGGGGTCGCACGGGGCGCGGCCACGGGCAACGTGAATATTCTAGCTCCGTGCTCCGGGACGCCTGCCGAGACTGGTAAGAACACCCGAGCCCGGCGTGCCAGGGCCCCAGCACTAGCCTGGTTGGCCTTTGCTTGTACTGACGGTAGGCCCCGCGGAAGCCCGCGTGGCCGAAGATCCACGCGTTCCCCCTCGACTTGGGACCCTAGTCCCCGTTTCGCGACAGTGGCCCATTGGCCCTGTGCTCGCCAGGATCATCCCTGGGCAGGACCAGGGCACGCTTGACCAAGAAAAGAGGGGACGCGGGTGCACTGGTTACCATGGACCTGGTAGCTTGAGGCACTTTGGTTGATCGTAAAGGCGGGATATGGTGCCCGGACCCGGCTGAAACGTAAAATGAAGTTTGAGGAAACTGGTCAGCGATTGTGATGGCGACGCAGCAGCTCGTCGCCCGTAACAGTCGCCTCGAGTTTCCTCGTGGCAACCAGCCGGCGGAGAACCGCGGCAGCAAGAGGTGTGTGTCCGATCGTAGCCGCTGCTATCACCTGCCGACGAGGTCTCCGCGCCTGGTCTGAGATGGAGGCGCGGGACGTGGGAAACACTCTCCCGAGAGGAAAGCGTCCGGGCCCAAGAGTTTCGGGCTCACGTCTAGGGGTCGAAGATGCCGCGCGCGAGGCAGTCGCGGGGGTTCGCGAGAAGGCGCGGGAGGCGTGGCCGAGTCCGCTGCCTGGAGGCAGGGTTCTTCGACCGCGGCAAACATGTAGAGCCGATGCCTGACGGAAGAGGTCGACGGAAGACGCGGTCCCTTCTGACGCCATCTGACGCCGCCTCGGGCCCGGGGGCCCCCATGCCCCGAGCGCTCCCTTCCACGTCGCTCGGGGCCGGTCGAAGGAGGCAGGACATGCCCGTGCGACGGCGTCTCCGGCCTCGCTCGTGCTTGCGCTCCGGTTTTTGCCTTCTAATTGAGAGAAGATATTGTACAGAATAATGACGACGTTATATTTTCGTACCTTGGGTTTTTTTAGTGGTTCGGTAGTGGTTGGCGGGGACGGAGCTCGGCGCTGTCCCTCGCGAGCCCGAGTCCTGGCAGTCTGCGGGACCCGGGCCCTGGCGTTGTCATCGATATGTGTCCGGGAACCCGGGGCCCCGGACTGAAGTACGTTGTGATAAAGCCGGTTCGGGCCCGGCCTTGAATATGGGATGGAGACACCTGCCGAAGTCAGGTGCTCGCCTGGTGGTCGCCTGGGCGGTGTCTGATCTCGGGCTATCGGCCTATTGCCGGGTGTCGCGTTCCTAGATCTTCATCGCTCTCTGGCGTAGGCCTTCCCTGGTTTCGGCACCTGGTGTCTGGGCTCGGGCACGGATCGAATCCGGCTCGGCTTCATATGTGCGGACCCAGGGGCCCCGGACCTGGGAATAAGGGGCGCGAGACGACCTTCCGGATGCATTCTCGCCGGGGCGGTGTTTTTCTGTCCGGGCTATCACGCCCTATTCCGGGTGTCGCGTTCCTAGCTTGCACTCGCCTTGGTGAGGCTGTCCTGGTTCGGCACCTCGGTGTCGGGCCCGGGGCACGCGATTTGGGAATCTGTGCCTCGGCTCAAACATGCACCCGGCGACCCAGGGGGCCCCGGACTGTTATCAATGCGCGGTTTGACGTGGTCGACATATGCCCGGGCACGGGGGCCCGGCTAAGATTATGGACCATGTCGGGACAACTTCTCCGAAACCCGCCTTTTGCCGAAGCGACGCCGTCTAGGTACTCGTGCCCTGTGAGTGCGGTCATTCGGATGCCACGTTCCTAGGTGCGCACTCGCCTTGGCGATGCCGCCCCGGGTCGGGCTCCTCAGAGTCGGGCCCGGGAGGTAAGTCCCTGGCCATATGTTTGTCGGGCGAGGGGCGCTCTACGACGAGCGCCACGCTCGCTGCCTGCGGATTATTATTGGTGCGTGCCCAACTATCAACTCGCGTGTCATGACCTGAGCCACGGCGGAGGAGCGGGCACGAGCCCCGCTACCGAGGCAGCCGAGGACGCTCTCTGGTTCTGGCCTGTTTAGGGTCGTGTTCGGGCTCAGCTTCCCTTGCGAGGGTGCGAGCTCTTACACCGGGAGAAGATCCTCGACCCGGGAGCGGGCCTGCCCGGACTCCTGCTCGACAGGACGGTGTGGTCTGGACTATCACACCGGGACCCGGAGGCCCCGGGCTGAGTCGGGACGAGCCGCCCGGACTCGCCATCGCGTCCGATGTGGCCCGGGCAGTCGTACCCTATGTGCGTCCGGGGCCCAGAGGCCCCGGACTGAGTCGGGACGAACCGCCCGGACTCGCCATCGCGTCCGATGGAGTCCGGGTAGTTGTACCCTATGCGCGTCCGGGCCCGGAGGCCCCGGACTGAGTCGGGACGAACCGCCCGGACTTGCCATCGCGTCCGATGGAGTCCGGGTAGTTGTACCCTATGCGCGTCCGGGCCCAGAGGCCCCGGACTGAGTCGGGATGAACCGCCTGGACTCGCCATCGCGTCCGATGGAGTCCGGGTAGTTGTACCCTATGCGCGTCCGGGCCCGGAGGCCCCGGACTGAGTCGGGACGAACCGCCTGGACTCGCCATCGCGTCCGATGGAGTCCGGGCAGTTGTACCCTAGGACAAAGGAAAGGGGAAGACTTCCTCTAATAAAGGAGAGCAGAGATTTTCATTAAACCAAAAGCCAACCAAAGAACCAGAACCGATACAGTCGACGCTTCCCGGGAATGTGGGACGAATCGGGACGATCTCTCCGGGCTTGGCTGTTCCGGGTGCCACGTCCAAGGCTCGCACTCGCCTTGGCAAGGCGGCCTAGGTTCGGGCTTCCCAGAGCTGGGCCGTTGGTCGGCCTGTCCGTTGCCTTCGGCCAGACCGTCCGGCCAGGGATCGGACCATCCAAATCCTCGCGCTCGGACCGTCCGAACCGGGGCCGGACCGTCCGAAACGTCCCGACCGGGCTTGGCTTGCTAAGGCTCCTGCCGGAAGTACTTGACCTGCTTGGCCAAGCTTTGGACGGTGTGGCACTCCGTGAGGTCATGCGAATCCATCTCGTGGACGGCGCACCACTTCTGGGCCGCTTCCGGCGAAGGCGGCGCACGCGCGGCCCTTGGCCGCTCGCCGGTGATGTTGTCCCCGCGGGCGTCGTCGGACCGTGGGGCGCCCGCAAGAGCCAAGGCGAAGCCGTCGGCGGCCGCCTTCTCCTTCTGTCGCTTCCTCCTGTCCCGACGCGCCGCGGAGCGTGAGGACTCACCGTATTCTTCGGGGTCCTCTTCAGGGGCCTCGGGGCGCGGCTCGTTCCACGCCCGGCCTCCTCCTTGCGGCGCAGAGATCGGCGAGCTTGAACAGCTCAGCCGTAGTCTGGACGTCGCGGTGCCCATTTTTCGAGCATGTGCCTGTCGCGCACACCGAGCGAAAAGCATGGATGACCGCGTGAGGAGCAATGTGGGAGATGGTATTGCGAACCTGGCTGAAGCGCTGTAGGAAGTGCCTCAGCGTCTCGTCCCTGCCCTGACGTAGGGCATGAGGTCCGCCCGGTCCCAGGCGCGGAAAGGTGCCCTGGAAGTTGGCCACGAACTGGTGGCAGAGGTCCTCCCACGAGTAGACTGATCCCTCGGGGAGGTTCATCACCCAAGAGCGCGCCTGGGCTTTGAGAGCGACGGGGAAGTAGTTCGCCATCACTCGATCATCGCCTCCGGCCGCCAGGATGGCTGTAGTGTATATTTGCAGGAACTCCGTGGGATCCACGGAGCCGTCATACTTTTCCGGCAAGCTGGGCCGGAACCTGGCCGGCCAGCGAACCTGCCGGAGGCCTGGGGAGAGCGCCAGGCATCCCAAGCCGTACAGAGCGGGCTCGGGTACCAGATGACGGTTTCTCGTCAGTAGGTTGGAGCTGGAGGCCTGGACCTCGGAACGCGTGGCGGCGTCCGCCAGCCGCTCGCGCTGTCGCTCCATAGTGACCCGGGCGTCCTCGTCGGACCACCCCCGGTTCAGCCGGTCACGGAGGTCGCCGTGGCCGCTGTTTGCCGGAGTCGTGGTGCGTTGCGCCGTGCTCCGGGTTCTGCTTTGACTCGGGACGGGGGGCCGGCCCGCGCTAGACGTCGCGCGGTCGGCACTCCTGGCCCCTGCACTGCTGTGGGCAGCGACCTGGCGATGGGCCGCGCCTACGAGGTCGGTGACTTCGTTGAGCCAGCGCCTCTCCCGGCCCCCGCCCCCGTTAAATGCCGGGGGTGACGCAGGATGGCTTCCGCCGCCAGGAGAGCTCCCTGTGGTGACGCTAGCTGGAAGTCGAGGTTGCGGCGCACCGTGGAGCGGCGCCTCTGCTCACGCCTCAAGGATGAGGTCGTGGCAGACCCGACGGGGCACTTGCCGGTTCCTTCCGAGAGAGAAAGGGCTGACGCCGCACTGCCAGGCCGCCGAGGAGCGAGCTCAACCCGCCTGGTTCGCGCGGCGCGTCTCCTGGAAGACGGGGAGCGCGGTGGGCTTACCACCGGGCTAACGCCACCCGGCAGGGTGAAGTCGCCGGACTCCTCATCAGAGTCCTGCGGACGGTGGCCTCCTGCCATGGAGTGCATCGATGTTGGAGCGCCGGCGTAACACCTGAAAAGGAAACTCCCCCTACCTGGCACGCCAGCTGTCGGAGGATGAAACCTCGACTGCGGGAAGTCGGGAGACCCCCTTTTTGAGATTCGGCCAGGGGAGTAGTTCTCAGGCGGAGCCGGCGTCAGCGTGTATCAGCAAAGCGATGGATGAAGGGTTCGGACCGTCCGAACCGGGGTCGGACCGTCCGAACCGAGAGGATCGCGCGGGGGCCCGAGCTGGAGACAGAAGGGTCCGGACCGTCCGAATCGGGTCCGAACTATCCGAACAGGGAAGATCGCGCGGGGAAGACGATGAACAGCACGCACAAGGGAGATACGAGGATTATACAGATTCGGGCCGCCGGAACGTAATACCCTACTCCTGTGTGTATGCTATGTGGAGGTGAATATGGTTTGAGTGTTACAGGGTGTTCCCGGCGAGCTCAGGAGCTCGGAGCCGAGGAAGAACCATGGCGAGAGTTGGCGATCGAGGACGGGTTCTAGCCAAAGAGTGGTTGCTAATGCCGAAGCTTCTCCTCCCCCCTTCGTCGGCTTGGATCCTCTTTTATAGAATCAGGGGAGTCCACAGTGCCGGTACGCGGAGGGAGATATTTTCCGGTGAGTTCTCCTGTTTCCACGTCCGCCTGCGACGCCCACGCCGGAGTTGGAGGAACGTCCCGTCGCCCCTGTCCGCCTGCAATGCCCACGCCGGGGTAGGTACGCAGCGGGCGGTGGAGTCGTGAGGACGCGGAGCGATGTGATGGGTCACACCGTTGAAGTCGAGAATCTCTGACTGCTTGACTTCGGCACGCGCCCTCGCCGCCGAAGTCAAAAAGCTTCTGAGCTTTCGGGTGTATAGTGAATTGAGACCCTCCATAGTCAAAAAGCTCCTGACTACGCAGGGAGTGGGCCCACGGAGGGCCGTCCTGGGAGCTCACGTCTGCCCGAGTGGGTGACAGGTGGGAAGCGTCCCTCGGCGCGGGCGCAAGACGGAGCTCCTTGGTGACCGACATGCAGGCCCCGGACCCGGTCTCAACGCCCGGGTTCGAGGCTGCGGGCCTCGGGTCCGGGAGGGGAGACCCAGGACTGAGGCCGGGGGTCCCGGGCACGCGAATATTCCAGCTCCGTGCCCGGGACGCCTGCCGAGACCGGGAAGATACACCCAGGCCCGAGCGGTGCCCGGGCCCCAGGCACTTAGCCTGGTTGGCCATTTGCTTGTACTGAGCGTAGGCCCCCCGGAAGCCGGCGTGGCCGAAGATCCACGCGTCCCCTCGACGGTGGGGACCCCTAGTCCCGTTTCGCCGACATCCCCAATCTGGGAAGGGCCATTCATTATAGCCGAGGTCACACGGCCAGGCGCCTACCGACTGAAGACCGAAGACGGTGTCCTCGTCAACAACTCATGGAACATAGAATAGCTACGTCCTTTCTATACTTGAGTTTTGTACTTTTTCATGTGTACAGTTTCTTTGACTCACTACGCTGCTTGCATCAACCGAGTAGTGAGTCGGGGGCTGCATGTATATATGTGCTGTCAATAATATTCGAGCTCGTCCTACTCAGTCACGAAGCTTTACTACAACTGCCTCGTTTGCCCGAGTCCAGCTTCTTACTTTGAACAATTTTATTAAGTTCTAACAGAATAACTCGGCACAGACCGCACGGTCAAGTAAAGCTAATGACGACTGAGTACATAAGCTTGGTGGCGTCGCACATATATTTGCACATGTTTCTTCACAAAAAGTGTATACATACCGACTACATAATATGTTGCCCTTATAGACCCAGGTCTCGGGTAATTACCTCAACAGTCGGCTTCGCTCGGGCAATTAGCTCCAGTGCCTCCTCGGGCGTCGTCTCCTCAGCAAACAGCTCCCCAATGGCTTCAATGTCTGCCCTCGGGTAGATGGATTTGGTCATCGCCAGGGTTTGGGCCACGCCGGCAACAACATGCTCATCCGAGTACTTCTTCAAGGCACTCGGTGCATTCTCAAGATGTGCCTCTATTTGGGGGATCCTGCTGCAACTGGTTCCCACAGGGCTGGGATCTATGAGGTCAAGGAGCCCTTTCACGGACCCGACGAGGGCCTCTCGTGACTCCCTGATGACTCTTATCTCCTCTGTGTAAAACTAAACTGGGCCTGGACATTGACTCTCATATCTGTCCGGGTCCACCGGCGAGTAAAACTTGTCAGACTCGGTTGCAGATAGAATGATTAATCAATTGGTTAAGATCACGGTCGGGTTGAGGACTTACTTTCGTAGTCGGCCTCCCACCCGGCCACGGTCTTCTCCAGTTTGGCTTTTTCTTTACCGAGCTTGACGACGGCCTCTTTCAACTCGGCCTTCTCCCGATCAAGCTCGGTGTTGGCCCTTGTCAGGTCGGCCTTGACCTTTTCAAGCTCGGCCCTGGCTTCCTTGGCCTCCTTCAGCTAGGATTTCCTCTCTGTTCGGGTCTTTAACTCCGCTTCGAGGGCTGCACGACAGATTAAACAAGAGCTCAACCGTGCAGTCATGACATAACTGGGTAGTCGGGGACAACACAGTTGAATGAATACGTCGATGGTTCAGTCGGGAAGGTGCATTCGGGGAATTTACCTCTGATCTTTCCGACTAGGGCCCAAGTCTCGTCCCTGAGCTGGTCGGCGCCACTCTTTAGCCAGGCTTCCCTCCCCGCGTGACGCTCCTCCATCTCGGCCTTCAATGCCCAAAGCTGCTCCAATTCCGCGAGGTGGGGAGCCATTTCAACCAGGATCTCTGTCATCGCCTCATTGCGGTCGACAAGCTTCTGCTCAGGGTAAAAAACAAATCAAGGATGGAGTCAGATGTCAAAACGAGAAGATCACCACGACTAAAGATGGCAACGGGTAAAATCCGCGTGGATACATGTATCGCAAATCCGCACCCGCGAGATTATTTTTGTGCCCACGCCCGCTACCCGCCACGGGTAGCAATATCCGCCCGCGCCCGCTATCCGCGGGCAAAACATGCCGCGGGCATGCCTGTATACCCGCCAGAAGTATAAATAGATCACAATTAACAGAAGTATGTGACAGCTAACACATACATACATGTCAAAATATATACACAGAATGACAGAAGTATAAATAGATCACACATTCACATAGCAGTCTCAGTTCATCATAGATCACATATCTCACATCTCAGTTCAGTAGTTCACCACACATACCCAAATACACAATCTCAGTAGTTCAGTAGTTCTAGTTCACCACACATAGCACATTCAACAATACAGTACAGGCCGACCATAGAAGAAAACATTGTTCAACAGCAAAGTCTTCCAAGTGATGCAAATAAATAAGACATAGAAGAACAAGGTTTGCACTTGGGAGCTACCAGGGGTCGCCATTGTAGCTGCACATCACAATATGCATCAAATTGTCACTCGATTTGTTACACGAGTAGATAAAGACTAGGCAGATCTGCAACTGCAATATGAACACAAGCACTAAAAAGCACAAGATTTGCTGGGAGGCATCAATAACAAGTGCACTTGCCTTTGAACTGGCGGGGAAGACGGCGGCGGCCTACGGGGCAGAGACGGCGGCGTCGGAGTGGGGAAGACAGGGGAAGACGGTGCGGCCTGTGGGGAGGCTGGCGTTCGGCATCGGAGCGGGGACGGGGAAGCCGGCGGCCGGTGTTTGGGAGCCGCGAGTGGGGTTTGGGGAAGGTGCGCGCCGCGAGCCCGCGAGTGGAGGTCTGGAGGAGCCGCGCTCGCCGGACGGCCGGAGGCCGGAGGCGCGACCGTGACCGCGAGTGGGGAGGCCGGAGCCGCGACGCCGCGACCGTGAAGCGCGAAGTAGGGACGCGCCGCGCGCGGGGTCTCGTGGTGTGGGTGAGGGTGACGGGCCTGACGGCGGCTGCTGGTGGGATTGGGATGAGTGGAGTGAAACCCTAGAATCTGAGGTTATATACTTCATCTGCCGTGGTCCCACATGTCAGTGTGGGTTTGGCGGGTTTGCGGGTGCGGGCGTACTCTTTTCTTACCCGTATACAAATGCCCGTTGGGCACAACTCTATGCTCGCGGCCGTGCCCGCGGGCATAGGTTTGCGCTCGTATCCGCGCCTGCCGGGTCGGGTGTCCACGGGTACGTGGGTTTTTTCTTCCCGTTGCCATTTTTAACCACGACTCTGCCACAAGAATCATACCCCGACTCCCTGGGACCCGCTGATAGCGGCGCGAAGCAAGCTTTCGCGTTCCCTTCTCGCGACAACTTCATCAAGCCTGAAGCTCTTCACGGTCCCGTCAGGCGCCGTCCAGGTGAATGTCCGGGGCATCCTACGTGGAGGAGCTTCAGTCCGAGGCAGGTTCGGGATCTCTGGCGGCGGCGACGACCACGACGGCGACAGGGTCCCGGCCCCCATGCCGCCGTCCCCCGTGGCCTCGGGGACCAGCTCGGGGGCTCCGACAACGGCCTCCGCAACGGGCGATGCTTCAGGGGTTGGGGCCTCAACCTCAGCAGCTGCCTCTTGGTCGGGTAGCGGCGGCGACCCTGCAGTCGGGACCACCTTAGTCTCCGCGACTGGGCTGGCCACCGGCTCAGCGGGTGTGTTCGCCGCCGCCGGCTTGGCTGGAGCAGGCTCTTCAAGGGGAGCGATCGGATTGGTCTCCTTGAGATCGATATCGGACCGCTTCCTGCATGACGAAACAAGACATCAAAACACTACAACAACACGCAAGGATTCCAGGAGATCCGGAGCAGCATACCTCTTGGAGAACTTCAGTTTCCTGTCGGGCGACCGGATCTTGGCGGAGCGCTATCTCCGGTCGTCAGCCTGGCCGACGAATTGGTCGGCGTCAGAGTCGGTGGCGGCATATCAGCTCGAGTCGGCCCCGGTTCTGGTGCGGCTGTGTTCACACCAAAAACCACCGGGTGTGCCAAGAAGCTTGCTAATGATCTGGTTTGATGCGATTGAACATACGAAGGCCTGGGAGATCTGCTTAGCTCCAGTGCAGGTCCTAAATCTTGAGGTTCGCGGGCGTGCCAGTCAATTTGACCCAGCAATTGACAAGGAGATTGAAAATATTAGATCACCGAACCAATCGGCCGAAAGAATCCTGCCAGCCGATTGCTGATATCGTCGCGTCGTTGGTGTTGCCTGCACCCGTACCTGGGCCCTCGCCCGTGCCTGCGTCCGAGTTGCCCGCGCTCGGATCTCGTGCCCGCACCCGGGTCCTTGCTCGTGCCCTCGTCCGGCTACCAGCAGCGATCGGTCGATAAGCCGATAAAGTCTTCCTTCAGCCGATGGCGCCAACAGTGCTCGCACATCGGCTACGCCTGTACCCGGGCCCTTGTCCTCGGCGTGCTCGTGCTCGGGTCCTCGCTTGTGCTCATGCCCGGGTCAGCAGCAATTGCACATCGGCTATCGTCCGATACGGACTGATGCAGGCTCCTTGTAGCCGATGGCCGATGGCACCTGTGTATCGGCTAGGAAACCGATAACGCTGTAAGCAAATAGATAAGCTCAGTATAACATGCGCATCGGCTAGAAGCCGATGATAAAATAGATAGGCAGAATAGTAAACTAGCCGACTGCCAAGGAAACACATGTGCATCGGCTAGAAAACCGATGATAATATAGATGACCAAAATAGTAAAGATAATACAGTCGGCTTTATAGAAAGATAACCTATCGGCTAAGCACTCCGATAGAACGTCGCATATGCACCGATCGGCTCGTCAAGGATAAATCTATTATTATCAATCTAGTAGTTCAGACCTAACTGATGCAGCACAGATTAATAATAATAAAGGAACCTCAACAAGCCGATAGAACTAATGCAACTGTGATGTAATAAGATAACTTATCGGCTATACATTCCGATAAGACGCTTGCGCAAAAACCATCAACCTAGCAGGAACGATTTATCGCTGGCAGCTCAGTAGGTCGGACCCAACTGATGCAGCACGAACTGATGATAAATCGCCCCCAGTAAGCTGATAAGATCTACGCACGCGTGATGTGGTATACCTGATCGGCCTAAGAGGTCAGACCGAACCGATGCAGCCGTAGACAGGGCAGATACACCTGGGTAAGGGGTGACGAGTCTTACCCTCTCGCAGGAGTTCGGACCTAACCGATGCAGCCCCGCTCGAGAAGCAAGAACCCGTCGAAAGGGTGGCGATGCGCCGAATTTGATTGATCTGTGTGGATGATTTACAAGGTGCCTGGGCATACGTATATATACCCCGAGTTACAGGAGTCCTTATAGGACACGGAATAGGACTTTCCTAACTAGAAAAGGAAAACTAACAGACCTGATCGGACAAGAGATCAGGCTTCCTAAAAGATAAAACTATCTAATAGATAAGATAAATAACTGCCATAACGTGGTCTTCACGATTCCTTCTCAAATCCGGTTTCTTCTGGATTAATTTGCTCCGGTTGATATAGCTTCTATCTTTACCAAATCTGATATGAGCCGTGCCAAATTTTGGCGTTAACAGGCTGGTTTGGGCGCCCCCGTCTTCGGCGATGTCTGCTCTGGCCGGCCCCTCGATGGTGCTGTTGCCGGACTCGGTAATGTTGGGCTCAAACCCACAGGTCTCAACCTTGGGCTTGATCGCCTAGGCGCCGCGGTGACGGTGTCCTTTATCTTCAGGCTTCCTGCCACGGCGCGCGGCGTCATGGCCCCCTCGCCCCGATATAGAATCGGCTTCTTCCCCGCTCTCTTGGAGTCGGGCTGGGTAGCAGAGGGGCTCCTCGGCCTTTTCTTCGATGCAACGGCTGACAATGGGCAGGAGTCTTCATCGAACTCTTCGTGCCACTACAAATGAGTCAACAAAATACATCACGTAGTGCTGAACAATCACAGTTTCACAGGCATTCATCACAGAAGAAGATTAAAGGTTACCTTGGTCCGGGGCCGAATGAAGCTATAGGCCGCGACCCGGCGGTTATCGTCTTCGGTCGCGATCACCCCTTCGGAGAAGTAACCAAACAGGGTCTGGGTCACTACGCCCTTGCTGGCCGACTTGTTGCTTACTCGGTCAGGATCATTTTTGCCTTTAAAGGCCCAGCCAAATGCACTCCTCAGCTTCAGCGGCTGGATGCGCCGAGTCAGGAAGCGACGAGCCACCCAAGGTCCTGTCAGGCCAGCCTTTTTGAGGTCATCTAGCTTCACTAACAATTGATGTGCCTGGCCCATCTCCTCAAAGGATGGCTCTGCTGACCAATTTGGTGAAACCACGGGCGACAAGCCGGTAAATGGGCGCAAGGAGGGAGCCAGATCGGCGCAATAGAACCATTCCTTGTGCCAGCCTTTCAGAGAAGATTTCAAGGGGAGATCAAGATATGTCTTCTTCCCATCGCTCCTTAGCTGAAGACCAGCCCCCCCAATCACACTAATATTATTCTTGGAGGGTTGGGGTTTGATGTGGAACAGATGTCGGAAGAGGATAAAATGGGGTTCAACACCCAAGAAGCACTCACAGAGAGTGACAAATATTGAGATCTGAAGAATCGAGTTGGGGTTCAAATGCACCAACTCCAGCCCGTAGAAGTCAAGGACGCGGCGGAAAAAAATCGGAAGATGGAAGGCACAAGCCTCGATCGAAAAAAGAGGCAAAAACTACTGTTTCACCAGGTTGGGGATTTGGGACCGACTCACCTTTAGCCGGTCGCCAGCGAATCACCTCTTGGCTGGGCAACTTCAGTTGACTCTCTAGTAGCTTCAGCTTCACCGAGCCGCAATCTGAGATCAGCCAAGCACTCTCCGGCGCACCCGCAAGATCTGAAGCTTTCGGCATGGCTGGAAGCGGCAAGATTTGGGGAAAAACGAATCGGGGGCTTGGAACAAACGAAGAGGATTGAGATCGCCCGAGTTCGGATGAGGAATAGCAGCAGCTAACCCTAGCCGGGCGGGAAGCGAAAAATTGGGCGCGAAGGTGGAAGACGAAGCGATTGGATGATTTGGGGAAGATGAAGGAATCTTTTTCTCTCTCCCTACTTTTATAGAGCCGATGCCGACTAGATGGGCTTGGGCCTACACAGTCAGCACTGGGCCATCAAGATATGAGTTCCTACAGTAGCATGCTCCATGTGGGCCACCCGCAGGCTGAGTTGAAATTATAGTGCTGGTGCTACTAACAGGAGCCAATGAGGTAAACAGATATGCTTCATGAGAGCCTTATTGCTAAACATATATGTTTGGGTATCTGTTTTATCCACCAGGTCTCGAGGATATATCCTTACAAGGATCACAAGCTGGTCTTCATTAAAATTGGGGATGCAGGTATCTCTCTCGAGTACGCCTGACCATGCCGTGGATTTATTTTCATGCAGTGGTACTCGGCCTACATGCGTGGCCACCAGTTTCCATGAGCAACGTCATTCCCGCTGACATGATGCGGAAGAGTCTAACTTTTGAGTAGTGCACTACTCGGGAGAGACTATAAATATCTTTTCCCGCTGACATGATACGGAGGAGTCTAACTTCTGAGTGGGACGCCACTTAGAAAAGACTATAAACCCCCTTTTTTCCAGCTAACATGACACTGAAGTGTCCCATATACGAGTAGCATCCTACTCGGCAAGACTATAAACACATATTCCGATTGACATGAAGTCGAAGAGTCCTACATACGAGTAGTTCCCTACTGGGCAAGACTATAAAGTTTATTCTGGTTGACATGATACCGAAGAGTCTCATATACCAGTAGTAATCTACTCAGGAAAGACTTCCAGATTAAAGATCTTTGACTTTATGTTTAATTGTCTTCACAATTAAGCACAAAGTCAGGAGCTACACCTAATAGGTGCGCCTATTCGGCGCACATTATTCATATATCTCCATGAAGCCCTTGATAGTCTCGTTGCCAGCTGACATGAAGCAGGACTTGGGAAGAAGACTTACTCAGACAAAGAGTACTCAGGAGCATCGCACTCGGGCAATCTTCACCGTGGAGGACGAGCACTCGGCATTAGCTATGACTCAACCATGAAGGTCTCAGGGGCTACTGTGGAGGTCATGGGCCCCGGGTACCTCATTACCAGCATATGGGCCACTCGGATAGAGGATGGGCCGAATCATGTAATTAGAGATAAGATAGCACCCGGCAGACTTTACCTTGTACGATAAGGAATAACAGTCTTAGTCGGATAGGTTTCTATCTCTAAGAAGAAAATCCCTTGGCCGTATCCGGCTGGGATCCTTATCATGTACCTCTGTCCCCTAGTATATAAAGGGAGACAAGGCGCCCCATGAGGGCACGGAAGATCATTGATCACAAACCACCTCAGAGGAATAACACCTCAACTGGACGTAGGGTATTACCTCACATCGAGGGCCTGAACCAGTATAAATCTTCTCTATGTTCCTCTGCAATCCACCGAATTCACCTTTGCCAAGTAGCCCTGTAGTTTTATTGCCGGTGCAAAGCATCGACAGGAGGCAATCTAAGCGGGCATGCTATGAACGCAAGGAGTACGGCCATTTCATCGCCGGTTGCCCCAAACTCAAGAACAAGGGTGGCAAGTCGAAGTTGGTCAAGAAGAAGACTGGGCGTGCTCACATTGGAGAGGAGTGGTTCTCCAATGAAGAGGATGATGACAAGGAAGAAGGTGTTGAAGGAGGGGTTGCCACAATTGCTATCAAGTCATCGTCGGCATTCGAGGAGCGTCTCTTCGACAACTTGAGCGACGACAACAATTGTGAGCCCACTTGCCTCATGGCACAAGGGCGAAAGGTAACCTCCTTATCCAAATCTCCTCAAATTGATGATGATGATCTTAGTGATGATGAAAGTGAGGATGATATGGATAAGATGCTCATTACCAGCACATGGGCCACTCGGATAGAGGATGGGCCAGATCATGTAGTTAGAGATAAGATAGCACCCGGCAGGCTGTGCCTTGTACAATAAGAAAACCTAGCCTTAGTCGGATAGGATTCTATCTCTAAGAAGGAAGTCCCTTGGTCGTATCCGACTGGGATCCTTACCATGTACCCCTGTCCCCTAGTATATAAATGGGAGGCAGGGCGCCCCATGAGGGCATGCAAATCATTGATCGCAAAACCACCTCAGAGGAATAACACCTCAACTGGACGTAGGGTATTACCTCACAACAAGGGCCTGAACCAGTATAATTCCTGTGTTCCTCTGCAATCCACCGAATTCTAGGTCGCCGAGTAGGCCCCATAATATTATTGCCGGTGCAAAAGCATCGACAGTTGGCGCGCCAGGTATGGGCCCGGCGAATTCTTCATCAACAGATTCGATGATCCATCAACGGAGTCAAGGGCAAACAAGTTCTCCAATGGAGACACCATCAAACCCTTCGGGAGTCTTGATTTCGTCGCCCGATCAACTCGGCAATCTTCCTTGGCTGAAGCAGATCTGATCTCGCCAGCCGAGGAGCCAGCCGGCGTTGCGCCAATCGGCCCCAGGGACGTCGCCATCTCCTTCGACGATCTACTACGACAGTCCTACATCGCCGGACATCGGGACAACTCTCTCCTTCGGCATCCGACTCCGCGCTAGGCTCTTGAGCCAGCGCGGGTTAGGCAACAGAGGGGAGAGATCGTCAATCTCCTGTACGGATTCGGCGACGCTGTGCATCTACAACCTGTGCAGCAGACCCAACCTCCAGCGATTCAGTTTGGACACGGTCATGAACCGTTTCAATTGGATCTAGAGAGGTCGGAGTCGTCCTAACTCCGATAAACTACTCGGAGTCCCGACCCAAGTCGGATAGCGGTTCGAGCCACCAACTCGGACTCTCACCTTGGCAAGCTTCCTCTCCCCCGCGAGATCTTTCATGGCTTCAAGCCACCTTCCGAGGTGCGCGCGACTGCAAGAGGAGCAACAGAGGAGGCACGCCGACTACAACAACAAGAGGAGGCCAACCGAACAAGCTCGCAACGACGGGCTTCGACAGGCTGGGCGAGCCGCCCAGCAGCAGATCCTCCAAACCAAAAGTCCGGCGACCACCGACTCTTCGTCACGCCACAACAGAACGTCATGGCCACCGCAACTCTGCTGGACACCGCTCCAGCTTGGGCCGGATCATCAGGCCACACCAACTATCGCCAAGATCAAGGCGATGATTACTGCTGCCGCTTGCCAGCAGCAAGAACAGTCAGGCAACACTCACATACCGACCCATCGGACGGGCTCTTCCAGCGGCGGAGTCCATCTGCATCAGCGCGACGTCGGGCGGCCGGCTCCACCCGTGCAGCGCGACGTCGGGCGGCCGGCTCCACCCGGCAGCACGAAGAGTCCCTGCAAACAACGCTCGGCAATAACGCACCACTACGACAACCGGCGGCGTCACAATATGACGCCGAGCCCAATCAAGACCTCCGAATGCGATTACAAACGCGATCTTCGCACACCCTAGGGCCCGGCGCGAAGAACGCGAAGAGGATGAACGTCCGCCGAGACTGGAGGATGAACACGACGCTTTCGGTCCCACTTACGAATGGCTACACCGCCAAAACCGAAGCCCAAGTCCTCACGATAACGAAGGATTCCAGCTTTACTCGCGGAGTTACAGGACGTCCGTGGCCAGTCGGCTTTAAGCCTACCGGAATCGAAAAGTACGACGGCATAAGACCAACCCAGAGTCCTGGCTCACCTTTACGTCCTAGCAGTTCAAGCTGCTAGGGGCGAAGCAGAAGCCATGGCTGAACTACCTCCAGTCGCATTAGCCGACTCGGCGAGAACATGGTTGACAGGGCCTCACAAGGCGTCGATCGGGTTCTGGGGACAACTCAGGGAGGCGGTTCAATGCTAACTTCCAGGGGACTACGAAAAACCGGCTTCGAGCACGGAGCCTTTTACCAGCTGCATCAAAAGAAGAACGGTCTCTGCGTGAATTTCATCAAAAGGTTTTCTGAGAAGCGCATCAAATCCAAGCATCAAAAAGACGAGGTCGTCATCGCCGCTTCCGCAAGGGAGTAAAGACGCCCCGCTCATCGCGAAGTTCACTCGGAAGCCACCATCCACTGTCCGGACTCTCTTCGACATGGCCAACAATACGCCGACTCGGCTGAAGCGTCGCTGAGGCCTTCGACGAGAAGAAGGAGCCCCGACAAAGAGACAACAAAAGGCGAAAGCCGACAATGAAGCGCTCAGAACAAGCTGGCAAAGCCGCAAGCGGGAAGTCGGACAACGAGGTGGCCAACATGGAGCGCAGTCGGTCGCGGCCCCAGCGAACAACGACTATCAGAAAGTCATGAGCGGGCCTTGCCCCTTTCACCCCAAGGCCGGCACGCGGCCAAGGACTGCACATGCTAAGAAGTTTGCCTCCGGCAAGCCTTCATCGTCTGGCGCCGACAAGGACAAGGAAGCCAGACTCGGTCCGGCTGATGATTTTCAGGACCCCAAGCGCAACTCACCCACATTTTCGGGGGGCCACTCGCGTACGAATCTAAGCGCAGCAGAAGCTATAAAGCAGGGACATTAAGACGGTCTCCACAGCAACACCCCCAATACCTGCGCTGGTCGGAAACGGCATCACTTCAATCGCGCAGATCACCAGATCGATTTTCCCACCCGGGACGATATCCAATCGTCTGGACTCCGGTCTGTCAAAATATCAGGCTGAAGAAAATCCTCATCAACGGAGGCAGTGCGCTCAACATCCTGTTCGCCAAGACTTTGGACGAGATGATAATTCTCGTTCAGCAACTAACGGCCGAGCCACTGCGCCCTTCCACGAGATAATTCCGGCTTAGTCATCAACGCCCCCACTTGGCAATAACCTTGCCGTGAACCTTCGGCACCGGGACAACTTCCGTACAGAAACATCTGGCTTCGAGGTTCCGCCGACTTCGAGACCGCGTATCGCGATAACTCGACGACTGCCTCGGCCAAATTTCCATAGGCGATACCACACTAATAACGAACATGGCTGCTGAAGGAATGCCCGGGGCCAGCAGGATCCTCTCCTCCGCAAGCGACGCTAAAGCAAGCCTTCACCGCGACAAAGAGAGCTGCGAACTGGCTCAAACACAAGAAGCTGGCAGTCGGGCGCGACAAGCATCCGGCAACGCCCGCTACACCCGAAGTCGATCAGATCCATTCCGGCGAAAAAAGCAGCTGAATCGGGAATTATCTCTAACAAC
>RYFJ01002784.1:0-48172 GCA_003991445.1 Oryza meyeriana var. granulata | reverse complement strand
AGCCATGGCGCCCCGGGTACTCCTCAGGTGCACTACAAGCACACTGGGCCTACTCGTGTATAGAGGATGGGCCAGATCAATGTAATTAGAGATAATGATAGCACCCGGCAGGGCTTGCTGTATCCTCGTAGATCAATAAGGAAACATCAGCCTTAGTCGGATAGGATTCTATCTCTAATGAAGGAAATCCCTTGGTCCGTATCCGACTGGGATCCTTACATGTTACCCCATAGTCACCCTATGTAATACCTACAAGGAAGAAGGCAGGTGCCGCCCTATGAGGGCAACCCGAGATCTACCCCGATCACAAATCCACCTCAGAGGAAGTAACAACCTCATGGCACACGTAGGGTTAACCTACATGATTCAACTCCGTTTGAGGGCCGAACCAGATGATACATTTCCCTTGTGTTCCGTGTTCCTCTGGCAATCCACCGAATTCCAGTTCGCCGAGTACCCACATTGTATTATTGCATTGCTTCTGGTGCAGAAGCCAGAACGCCCGTACAGTTGGGCGAGCGGGCGACAGTGTAGGGGATGTGGGGCGAGTTCTTCATCAAACAGATTCGACTGGAACCTCATCAGACCCAGGTAGTCAGGAGCAGCAGAAGTTAATCTCACGGAGAGCACTCATCACCTACCATTTCCGAGAGCCGCTGTATGATTTCGGTCACCAGATTCAACTCGGCACGATCCTTTTCTTTGGTTGAGGCAAGATCCGATCGCTCGCCAGCGCGAAGAGCCATGTCGCTTCTCATCGCAGGACGCGCTCTGCGCCACATGTCCGTGCACGGCACAGGACCAGAAGGCATTTGGGCATCACATGCTCCGTTTGCGCGATCTATCGAAGTTTCTACGACAGTCCCTCACGTCGGCCGGACATGCGGGACAACTCTTCCTCCACCTGGCGTCCGAACTCGCGCTAGAAGGGAAGGAGTCTCTCTAAGAGCGCAGCGGCGGGTTGGCAAGAGAGGAGAGATTGTCAATCTCCCGTACGGATTCGGCGACGCTGTGCGTCCACAACCCGCGCAGCAGACCCGACCTCCAGCGATTCAGTTCGGACACGGTCATGAACCGTTTCAGATTGGGATCTAGGGAGGTCGGAGTCGTCCCTAACTCCGATAACTACTCGCGAGTCCCGACACTAAGTCGATGGTGGTTCGAGCATCAACTCGGGACTCCCACCTTGGCAGCTTCCTCCTCCCCCGCGAGATCTTCATGGCTTCAACGCACACCTTCCGAGGTGCGCCGACTGCAAGAGAGATGTCGAGCATAGAGGAGCGCGCGCCGAGTGCAACAAGAGACAAAGGCCAACCTGACAAGCATACTCGCAATAATGACGGGCTTCGACAAGCTGGGCGAGCCGCCGCCGCAGCAGATCCTCCGAACAAAGTCGGCGACCCACGATGTTTCGTCACAGAGTGTCCCACAACAGAACGTCCACGTGGCCGCCGCAACTCTGATGGAACAGCGAGAGTGTCTCTCCAGTTTGGGCCGGACCATCTCCAGGCACAGCCAACCATAGACGCAAGATTCCAAGGCGATGATTTACTGCTAAAGCACTTAAATAGGAGCCGCCATGTGCCAGACAGCAAGAACGCCAGTCAGGCAACACTGCAACATACCGACGACGGTACGACCCGTCGTGATAGAAAGGGCCATCTCTCAGCGGGGCGGAGTCATCTGCATCAAGGACGACGGGCGACGGCAGCCGGTCTAGGCACCCGGCAGAATTCCACACGTTGAAGATCCCGCCAAACAACTGGAGTGTTTATGTTCAGTCGTCTCGGCAATACAACTACGACACGCGGCGGCGTCCACCAATACGACCGCCGACACGATCAAGACCTCCGATTGCGGTTACAACGCGATCTTCGCCACACTATAAATGCCCGGCGGGCGAAGAGCGCGAAGAGGATGAACGCCGCTGCGACTGATTGAGGACGACACACGAGCGCTTTCGGTTCTCCACCTACGAGCCACTACAACAGCAAAAGACTCACACGCCAAACCGAAGTCCCTAGTCCTCTACGATAATGAAGGCAGTCCCAGCCTTTACTCGAGAGTTACAGGACGTCCATGGCCAGTCGGCTTTTTAAGCCTACCGGGATTGAAAAGTACGACGGCAAGACCAACCCAGAGTTCCTGGCTCCACCGTGTTTGTCCCTAGCAGTTCAAGCTGCGCGCTGGGTCACATGATCCTGGGCGACAGCAGAGCCAATGGCTAACTACCTCCCACGTCGCGTTATCACGACTCGGGCGAGGACATGGCTGACAGGCTCCGAGCAATGCTGATCGATCGGCTCTGGGGACAACTCAGGGAGCGGTTCATCGAAACTTCCAGGGGACCTACGAGAGACCGGCTTCCGAGCACTGACCTCTACCAACTGCCATCAGGAAAAAGAACGAGTCTCTACGGAGATTCATCAAAAGGTTTTGTCAACGAGAAGCCGCAATCAAATCCAAACATCAAAGAGAGGTCGTCATCGCGCCATGGGTATTCCGCAAGGGAGTGAAAAAGACGCCCCGCTCATCACCGCGAAGTTCACTCGAAAGGCCACCTTCCACCGTCCGGACTCTCTTCGACATGGCCAATACAAATAACGTTGCGACTTGCAGCTAAAGCCGTCGCAGAGGCCTTTCGACGAGAAGAAGGAGCCCCGACAATAAGACAACAGGGCAAAAGCCGACAACGAGCCCCAGCGCTCAAGAACCAGCCTGGCAGCCGCAAGCGGAAGTCGGACAACGAGGGTGGCTAACATGGAGGCAGTCCGGTCACGGCCCCAGCGGAACAACGACTACCAGAAAGTCATGAGCGGGCCTTGCCCCTTTCACTCCCAAGGGCCGGCACGCAGCCAAAGACTGCCACCATCTCTATATGCTCAAGAAGTTAACGCTGCTCCGAGAGGCTTCATCATCTGCCGTCGGCGACAAGGACAAGGACAAGCCAGACTCGGGTCCGGCTCCGATGACTTGCCAGGACCCCCGAGAGTTGGGCGAACTCTCTATATAGACCACATCATCTTCGAGGGGGCCACTCGCGCGGTACGAATCAAGCGCAAAAGCTAGAAGCTATCAGCGCGGGACATTAAACGGCGGCTCCACAACGGATGCACCCCCAATAACTTTGCGCTGGTCAGAGAGTGGCTATCACCTTCAACCGCGCGGATCAACCCAGATCGGGTTTCCCACCCGGGACGATCACCCAGACCATCGTCCTGGATCCGGTCGTCATAAAATATTAGGGTGCTGAAGAAAACCCTCATCGACGGATGGCAGTGCGCTCAACATCCTGTTCGCAAGATCAAGACTTTGCGACGAGATGAGAAATTCCTCGTTCAGTAACTGAAACGGCCGATGGCATCTCGGCGCCCTTTCCATGGGATAATCCCGGGCGTATTGTCATGAAAACCCCACTCGGGCAGATAACCTTGCCGGTGACTCTTCGGCACGCGGGACAACTTTCCGCACGAAAAACATCTCCTTCGAGGTCGCCGACTTCGAGACGCCAAAATGCGCGTATCACGCGATACTCGGACGACCGCCTCGCCCAAGTTCATGTGTGCGATTCGCACTACTACATACCATGGTGCTCCGAAGATGCCGGGCCAGCAGGAGTCACTGTCCCTCCGCAAGCGACGCTAAGCAAGCCTTCACCTGCGACAAGGAGAGTGCGAGCTGGCTCAAACACAAGAAGTCGGCAGTCGGGCGCCCGACAGCATATAATATTCGGCAAGATACCGCTACATCTGAAGTCGATCAAGATCCAGTTCCGGCGAAAAAACCAGCAGCGAAGTCCGCCGGCACATTTCAGCGGACTCTGACACGAAGAAGATCGCCTCCTGGACCCTTCCGACCCAATCTCCAACCTGACTGCGCTTTAGTCGGGACCGGACTCGACCCAAATAGGAAGCCAATAGACGCGCTGTACGTCTTCACCATTTCTCCAAGCCAACTAAAGTATATCTTCGGCGTGCATGAAAACCGTGCCCCGACATGCCGGGCGTACCAAGGGAGGTGATCGAGCACGGACGTGTACATTGGAAGGGCCTCAACCAGCCTAAATTTTGTATTAATGGGGGATCGATAATGCAGACTATCACTTATTATATCTATTGTCCCTACACGTACAAGCCAGACGCCAAGAATACCGGTCAAACAACGACTGCGGCGGCTTTCGCTCAAGGACCGCAAGGATGCTATCCGAAGGAGGGAAATCACAAACTCCTCGCAGCCGGCTTCATCAGCAAGGAAGTCTCCACCCGGACTGGCTGGCCAACCCAGTCCTGGTCCGGAAAGAAAAAACGGTAAATGGCGCATGTGCGTCGACTACACCAATGACCTCAACAAAGCGTGCCCCCAAGGACCCATTTGGTCTTCCCAGGATAGATCAGGTGGTTGTACTCCACTTGGGCGGGGTGCCAGCCTACTGGTCAGTTTTCTCGACTTGTTATTTCCGGGATATCATCAATTAGCTTGAACGGAAAGACTGTTTAAAAGACATCTTCATCACGCCGTTTGGAGCGTATTGCTATATCACAATGCCGTCGGCACTTATCTGAAAAATCGCGCAGGCGCGAACCTACCTAAGAGAAGGTCTAAGAATTCAGCCGGTGATTGCTACACTCAGATCGGCGGACGCAACGTGGAAGCCTACGTCGACGATGTGCGTGGATAAGTCATACACATCCGACCAAGACCTCATTGCCGACAGTTTGGAAGAAACCTTAACCAAAACCTTCGAAGATTCAAGATGAAGTTGAACCGGAAGTGCATCCCTTCGGGGTGTACGTCTGGGAAGTGTCACGTACTCGGGCTTCATCGGTCTCGAAAGCACCGGGCGCTCGAGGCATCGAGGCTAACCCCAGAAAAGTGGAACCTGAAGCCATCTAATGAACATAAAAGTCACCTAGGTCGCCATGTGCCATGGTCGTTATAATACAATGTTAAGACAGCTACACCCTGACAATTCATAAGATTACTAATCCTAATGAGAGATCGCTGTTGGAAAAACCCGACCCAACCTCAAAGACAATCCAGAAGCTGACAGGCTGCATGAGCGGCCACTCAGCCTCGCGCTTTATTCTTCTCCCGACTGGGCGAACGGGGGGGCATGCCTTTACTCTTCAAGCTCCTCAAAAAGGCGGACACCTTTCAGTGTGACCCCGGAAGCCCAGCAAGCCTTCGAAGACTTCAAAAAATCCTCACATCACCCCCGTGCTAGCTTCACCCCTGCCCCAGGAACCCACTAATGCTTTATCTGGCGGCAACAACACAGATAGTCAGCACGGTGCTGGTAGTGGAGCGATCCGAACAGGGTCATCTTCAAAAAATACAACGGCCAATCTACTTTGTCAGCGAGGTCCTTGCCGACTCCAAAACAAGATACCCGCAGGTCCAGAAGCTGCTATATACGGGCCTACTCTCACAGTCCGAAAGCTGGTGCACTAACTTTGCAAGCACATGCAAGTTCACGGTGGTCACTAGCGTTTCCACTCGGGGATGTCCTTCATAATCGCCGCAGGCCACCGCCGGATCGCTAAATGGGCACTCGAGTTGATGGCGTTTGACATCACCTTTCAGCCACGGACAGCTATCAAATCTCAAGCTCTAGCCGACTTCGTGGCCGAGTGGACGAAGTTCAACTCCGCAACATCCAACAATAAAGCTAGAGTACTGGACAATGGTACTTCGACGGTTCCCTACGGATCGCGGTGCCGGGGGGCTTTGGAGTCATACTGACGTCCCCCCACTGGCGAAAAGTTGAAATACGTACTACAAAATCCACTTCCCGGCTTCCCACATACGTCGCCGAGTACGAGGCTCTCGTTCACGGGCTCCGCATCCCATATCACTCGGCATACGCTCGACTGGTTGTGCGCGGAGGACTCCCAACTCGTGGTCAACCAAGTCATGAAAGACTGGACCTGTCTCGACGACACAATGGCGGCATACTGTCAGGAGTCCGCAAGTTGGAAAAACAAGTTCACGACGGGCTGGAAATCACACACGTTCTTGCGTCAATACAACGACGCGGCGCCGATGAGCTGGCAAACATGGGATCCAACCGAGAAGCGGTCCCGACTGGAATCTTTGTCGAGCAACTTATGGAGCCATCAGTCAAGAAGAAACCGGCACAAGAGCAGTCGGGAGGCGAACCTACCCCGACCACCGACGAAGTGCTGCACATATGTCAAGACTGGATTGGGGTCCTGTTCTCAAATTTCCTCCTGGACGATGAACTCCCAGAAGAATCGCCAATCAAGCCGAGCAAATCAAGCGTCGAAGCAAAAGCTTCCTGCTAGTCGGAGAAGACTGTACCGAAGGGAGCGCATCCGGTGTCCTCATGCGATGTGTCACCACCGAGGAAGGCAAGCAGATCCTGGATCAATCCACTCGGCATATGTGGCAACCACGCTGCATCCAGGACGTTAGTCGGAAAAGCTTACCGGCAGGGATTCTTCTGAGCCCGACCGCAGTCACAGACGCCAAAAGATATCTTCGCAAGTGCGAGGGTTGCAGTTCTTCGCAAGACAGACAAATCTTCCCGCCCAGGAACTTCAAACTATCCCATATCTCTTGGCCATTTCGCAGTATGGGGGCTCGACATGGTCGGGCCATTCAAGAAAGCGCCAGGAGGGTTCACACATTTATTCGTCGGCAGTGGATAAATTCACCAAGTGGATTGAGGCTAAACCTGTCACAATCACAGCGGCACGAGCAAAGGACTTCAATCTTGAGTATACATAGTCCGGTTTGGTCCCTAACCGCATCATAACGACAACGGCACCAGTTCGCGGCAGGCCTATTCCAAGATTTTGCGACGACCTCAAGGCATCAAGATCTGCTACGCGTCTGTGCACACCCACAGAGCAACGGGCAGGTTGAGCGAGCCAACGGCATGATCTTACAAGGCATCAAGGCCAGGATATACGACCGACTACAACCATATGCGGGTCGGTGGGTACAAGAACTACCATCCGTTCTCTGGTCTCTCAGAACCACGGTTAGTCGGGCAAACAGGCAATCCCCTTTCTTCCTGGTCTACGGTACTGAGGCATGCTACCGACTGAGATACAGTTCGGCTCTCTCGCGAGTCCGGGCTTACTCCGAAGACGATTCAACAGCACCGACTGATCGAATTAGATCAGCTGGAAGAAGCAAGAGACGCCGCAACAATCCAGTCGGGCAAGATATCTTCAAGGCCTCGTCGCTACCACATCGCAATGTCGTGGCCGCGCTTCTTGGTCGGGGATCTCGTTTTCTAAGGAAGATACAAACCACCAAGGACAGGCATAAAACTATCCGCCCATCTGGGAAGGGCCGTTCATTATAGCCGAGGTCACGCGGCCAGGCGCCTACGACTGAAGACCAAAGACGGCGTCCTCATCACCAACTCATGGAATATAGAACAACTACGTTCTTTCTATACCTGAGTTTTACTTTTTCCATGTGGTACAGTTTTCCGTATGACTCACTACGGCCGCTTGTTCCATCGAGTAGTGAGTCGGGGCTGCTATGTATATAGTGTGTTCTGTCAATAACATACAAGCTTATCTCACCTCGGTTATGAAGCCTTGCCACGACTGATGCGTTCGCCCGAGTATAGCATCTTCCTCTGAACGATTTTTATCAAGTTCTATCGAACTAACTCGGTGCATGCTACATGGTCGGGTAAAGCTAATGACAACCGAATAATAAGTTTGGCGGCACGACACATATATTCACACACTGATCGTATATGAAAGCATATTATAACACGACTACAAAATATATTGCCTTTACAGACCCAGGTACTCGGGTAATCGCTTCAGCAGTCGGCTTCGCCTGTGAGATCAGCTCTCAGCGCTTCCTCGGCGCGTCGTCTCACTCGGAAAATCCCTTCCCCGATGGCCTCAATGTCCGCCCTCGGGTAGATGGACTTGGTCATTGCTAGGGTCTGGGCCACGCCGGCGGCAACCCGCTCGTCTGAGTACCTTTTCAGGGCACTCGGCGCATCCTCGAGACGCCCCATTATTTGAGGAATTTCTGCTACAGCTGGTCCCCACTGAGCGGATCCACAAGGTCAAGGAGCCCCTTCACGGACACCGACGAGGGCCTCCCGTGACTCCCGGATTGACCTTATCTCCTCCGTGTAGAACTGGTACTGGGCCTGGACGTTGGCTCTCATGCCTGCCCAGATCGGCCGGCAAGTATGCTTGTCAGGATCGGCTACACGCAGGGTGAATAATGTATTGGCTGAGATCACAGTCGGGTTGAGGACTTACTTTCGTAGTCGGCCTCCCACCCGGCCACGGTCTTTCTCCAGTTCGGCTTCTCCTTACCGAGCTCGACGACGGCCTTCTCAACTCGGACTTCTCCCGGCCAAGCTCGTATTGCTTTTGTCAGGTCGGCCTTGACTCTTTCAAGCTCGGCCTTGGCTTCTTCGGCTCCTTCAGCTGCGACTTCCCTCTCCGCTTCGAGGTCTGCACCACAGATTAGCCAAGAGCTCAATCGCGCAGTCATGACACCACCAAAGCCCAGTCGGATCGACGTAACTGGATGATTACACCCAACGGTCCAGTCGGGAGATATGCTCGAGGATTTTACCTCTGACCTTCTCGGTTCTAAGGCCCATGTCTCAGCCTGAGCTGATCAGCGCCGCTCCTCAGCCAGGCCTCCCTACTCGTGTGACGCGCCTCATCTCGGCTTCAATGCCCGGAGGTTGTAATTCCGCGAGATGGGGAGCCATCTCGACTAGGATCTCTGTCATCGGCCTCATTGCGGTCGACGAGCTTCTGCCTCAGGACAAGGAAAAACCGAGCGACAGAGTCAAACATCAAGACAAGAAGATTGCTGGAGCTTCACTAAGAATCATACCGCGACCCCTTGGGACGGTTCCATTAATGGCGGCACGAAGCAGGCTCTCGCGCTCTCTCCTTGCGACGATTTCATCAAGTCTGAAGCTCTTCATGAGTGCCGTCGCGAGTGGTCCACGAGAAGGTCCGGGCGTCACGCGTGGGGGAGCTTCGATCCGAGGCAAATGTGGGATCTCCGGTGGGGGCGGCAACGGTGACGATGGCGGTGACGACAACCATGAAGGCGACGGGTCCCGGCCTCGCATCGCCTTCCCCCTACAACATTGGGACCAGATCGGGGATCCGTCCCCTGCTTCCGCGACGTATGGTGCCTCGGGGCCGGGCCTCAGCTTCAACAGCCACCTCCCGTCGACTGGCGGTAGCGGCCCTGTAGTCGGAGCCACCTCGGTTTCAGCAACCGGGCTGGCACCGGCACAGCAGGTGTGCTCGCTGCTGCTGACTCGGCTGGGGTGGATTCATCAAGCGGGGCAGATGGGCCGACCTTTTTGAGGTCGATATCGGCCCGCTTCCTGCACAACGAAGCAAGACATCAAGACTGTATTTCAACATACGACGACTACAGAATGCTCGGAGTAGCGCACCTCTTGGAAAACTTCAGCTTCCTGCTAGCGTACCCGCTCCCCGGCGAAGCGCTGGCATCGGCGCTCGCCCCGGACGGTGTCGCCGACGGCAGAGGCATATCGGCCTGAGTCGGCCTCGACTCTGGTACGGTTGGTTCGGGTTCCTTCGCCCCAATCGGCCTCCGCTCTGGTTGGCCCCTTGGCGGCGCTGTTGCTGGGCATGACAACGTCGAGCCCAAGCCAGCTGCTCTCAGCCTGGGACTCGACCGCGTAGGCGTTGTGGCAGCGGTGTCCTTTATCTTCAAGCTACCGCTCACGGCAGCGCGCTGTCATGGCCCCTCGCCCCGATATAAAATTGGCTTTTTCCCCGCTCTCTTGGAGTCGGGTTGGGCATCAGAGGGACTCCTTGGCCTCTTCTTCGACGCGACCGCGCAGACAATGGGCGAGAATCTTCATCAAATTCCTCATGCCACTACAAGCAAGTCGACAAGATACCATCACGCAAGGTTGAACAATCATCGTTCCAACGGGCGTTCACCACAGAAGAAAGTACAAGGTTACCTTGGTCCGCGGCCGGATGAAGCTATAGCAGCGACTCGGCGGTTATCATCTTCGGTGGCAACGACCCTTCAGAGAAGTAGCCAAACAAGGTATCGGTTACTGCCCCTTGTCCGCTGTCTCGCTGCTCACCCGGTCGGGATCGTGCTTACCTCTGAAGGCCCAGCCGAAAGCACTTCTCAGCTTCAGCGGCTGGACGCGCCTCGTCAGGAAACGACGAGCCACCCAGGGCCCTGTCAAGCCAGCCCTCTTGAGGTCATCTATCTTCGTTAGCAATATGTGTGCCTGGCCCAGTTCTTCAAAGGTTGGCTCCGAAGACCAGCTTGGCAACACCACCGGCGGCATACCAGTAAACGGGGGCAAGGAAGGAGCTAGATTGGCGCAGTAAAACCACTCCTTGTGCCAGCCCTTCAGAGAAGATTTCAAGGGCAAATCGATATATGTTTTCTTCCCATCACTCCTTAGTTGAAGACCAGCCCCCCAATCACACTGATATTACTCTTGGAAGGCTGGGGCTTGACATGGAACAAGTGTCGGAAGAGGATGAATGGGGCTCAACACCCAGAAAGCACTCGCAAAGGGTAACGAATATGGAGATCTGAAGGATCGAGTTGGGATTTAAATGCACCAACTCCAGCCTGTAGAAATCAAGGATGCGGCGGAAGAAATCAGACGACGGAAGACACAAGCCCCGATCAAAGAAAGAGGCGAAAAACTACCGTTTCACCAGGCCGGGGGTTGGGGCTCGACTCATCCCTCGCCGACCGCCAACGGATCACTTCTTGGCTGGGCAACTTCAGCTCGCTCTCTCCAGCCGTCTCAGCTTCACCGAGCCGCAATCCGAGATCGCCAAGAACTCCCTGGCGCACCCGCAGGATTCGTCACCTTCGGCATGACTGGAGGCGTTGAGATTTGGGGGAAAGCAAATCGGGGGCTTGGAATAGACGAAGAGGATTGAAATCGCCCGAGTCCGGGTGGGGAACGGCTGCTGCTAACCCTAGCCGGGCGGGAGGCGAAAAGCTAGGCGCGAAGGTGGAAGATGAAGAGATTGGTTGCTTTGGGGAAGACGATGGAATCTTTTTCTCTCTCCCCATCCTTTTATAGCCTGAACTGACTAGATGGACCCAGGCCCACACAGTTGGTATTGGGCCGACAAGATATGAGTTTCCTACAGTAGCATGCTCCATGTGGGCCGCCCGCAGGCTGAGTTGAAATATATAGCGCTGGTGCTACTCACAGGAATCGATGAGGTAAACAGATATGCTTCATGAGAGCCTTACTGCTAAACAAATATGTTTGGGTATCTGTCTTATCCACCAGGTCTCGAGGATATATCCTTACAAGGATCACAAGCTGGTCTTCATTAAAATTGGGGATGCAGGTATCTCTCTCGAGTACACCTAACCACGCGATGGATTTATTTTTCATAAAGTGGTACTCGGCCGACATGCGTGGCTATCAGTTGCCATGAGCGACATTATTCCAGCCGACATGACGCTGAAGAGTCTAACTCTCGAGTAGTGCACTGCTCGGGAGAGACTATAAATTTATCATTCCCGCTGACATGATGCGGATGAGTCTAACTTCTGGGTGGGACGCCACTCGGGAAAGACTATAAACACTCCCTTTCCAGCTGACATGACGCTGAAGAGTCCCATATACGAGTAGTATCCTACTCGACAAGACTATAAACACACATTCCGACTGACATGAAGTCGAAGAGTCCTATATACGAGTAGCCTCCTACTCGGCAAGACTATGAATTATATTCCGGTTGACATGATACCGAAGAGTCTCATATACCAGTAGTAATCTACTCGGGAAAGACTTCCAGGTTAAAGATCTTTGACTTTATGTTTAATTGTCTTCACAATTAAGCACAAAGTCGGGGGCTACACCTAATAGGTGCGCCTATTCGGCGCACACTATTCATATATTTACATGAAGCCCTTCATAGCCTCGCTGCCAGCTGACATGAAGCAGGACTCGGGAAGACTTACTCGGACAAAGAGTACTCGGGAGCATCGCACTCGGGTAACCTTCGCCGTAGAGGAAGAGCACTCGGCGTCAGCTGTGACTCAACTATGAAGGTCTCAGGGGCTACTGTGGGAGCCATGGGCCCCGGGTACCTCACTACAAGCACATGGGCCACTCGGATAGAGGATGGGCCAGATCATGTAATTAGAGATAAGATAGCACCCGGCAGGCTGTACCTTGTACAATAAGGAAACATAGCCTTAGTCGGATAGGATTCTATCTCTAATAAGGAAATCCCTTGGTCGTATCCGACTGGGATCCTTACCATGTACCCCTGTCCCCTAGTATATAAAGGGAGGCAGGGCGCCCTATGAGGGCAACCCGAGATCATCGATCACAAATCCACCTCAGAGGAATAACACCTCAACTGGACGTAGGGTATTACCTCACCTTGAGGGCCTGAACCAGTATAATTCCCTCGTGTTTCTCTGCAATCCACCGAATTCCAGTTCGCCGAGTACCCCCATAGTATTATTGCCGGTGCAAAGCATCGACAACAAGCTGCATATTTTTTCTGTTTTTTCTCTTAATGATTGCAAAAGTACTCGAGTAGTATAAATGCCGATCCGTGAAACTTTGCTCCATGAAAGATGAACTCAAGTCACCCAAAACGCGTGTCTGGGAAAGAGCCATGAGCCAACTCCCGATGCTAGGGGGCTATGACTAGTTGGGCATAGTGATTAAACATAAGGGGTCAACTACTCGGGGAAATTAATATCAATAAGAGGAAGAACACATACTTACATATATTGTAAAATACATAATTTTCTTCGGGTGATTGTTTTCATCATCAGATGTTACTCATCCGGTATGTTTATAATGCAGGGCCAGTTCCGGATACGCGTGATAGGAACTCAGGGCTACGAGCCTATCTCCTACGCTCGGGGGCTGGACCAGTCTGCCAAGATACACTTGAAGTGTGACGCTTCAAGAATCACTCGGAATGCTCCATGAGGGCTACTAACCAAGTACTTGCGCCATTCGGGACGTCATCTTCCCTGGTTATGCTCCATATGTGGGCTAGTAATTGACCTCCGGTGCCAGTCGGGGCTCATGTACTACTTGGCTGGGTGAGGTACATCCCATGAGGGTCGCCAACCAAATCCTACGCTAATGCTAGGTTCGGGTACCTTATTCGGTCGCAACTCTACAGGGTGAGGTACGCCCCATGAGGGTCGCCAGCCGAGTCCTATGCTAATGCGAGGTTCGGGTACCTTATTCGGCTAACAACCGTCCTCTGGCACTAGTCGGAGCTCGGGTACCACTCCGCTCAGTTGGGTACGCCCCATGAGGGTCGCCAGCTGAATCCTATGCTAATGCGAGGTTCGGGTACCTTATTCGGCTAACAACTGACCTCCGGCACTAGTCGGAGCTCGGGTACCACTCCAATGAGTTGGGTACGCCCCATGAGAGTCGCCAACCGAATCCTATGCTGATGCGAGGTTTGGGTACCTTATTCGGCTAATATAACTGACCTCCGGCGCCAGTTGGGGCTCGTGTGCTACTCAGCTAGGTAGGGTACGCTCCATGAGGGTCGCTAGCCGAATCCTATGCTAATGAAAGGTTCGAGTACCTTATTTGGCCATAATTCTGTTGGATGGGGTACGCCCCATGAGGGTCGCCAGCTGAATCCTATGCTAATGCAAGGTTCGGGTACCTTATTCGGCTTTACCGAAGTCAGAGAAGACCTACGTCATCAAAGCGCATCCGGGATTCTCATGCACTGCGTCACACTTGAGGAGGGCAAGCAGATCCTGCAATATACCTACTCAGGCATATGTGGCAACCATGCTGCATCCAGAACATAAGTCAGAAAGGCTTGTGGACAAGGATTCCTCTGGCTGATTGCGGTTACCGACACTGGAGTATTCATCTTGACATGCGAGGGATGCTAATTTTATAGGGCTGCGCTGGGTAGGTCGGTTTAGGCTGGCTTATTCGGTAGTAGGCCAAAGATATGAGTTTCTCGATAGCACGCTCTATTGGGCCTCTCGCTGACTATGTTAAAATCACAGTGCAGGTGCTATTCACAGAAACTGATTAAATAATCAGATATGCTTCATGCTAAGCTTATAGCCGGGTGTATACATTTGGGTATCTGCATTATTTACCAGGTATTGAGGATATATCCTTATAAGGATCGACAGCTGGTCTCCATTAAAATTGGGGATGCAGGTATCTCTCAAGTACACCTGACCACGTATTGGGTTAAAATCTATAAAGTGGTACTCGGCTTACATGCTTAGCCATTATTTGCCATGAGCAAAAATCATTCCAGCTGACATGATGCTAAAGAGTCTCATATACCAGTAGTGCACTACTCAGGAAAGACTACAAGGTTAAAGATCTTTGACTTTATGTTCAATTGTTTAAGAATTTAGCACAAAGTCGGGGGCTACACCTAATAGGTGCGCCTATTCGGTGCACACTATTCATAATTCTACATGAAGCCCTTCATAGGCTCGTTGCTAGTTGACATGAAGCAGGACTCAGGAGAAGAAGCACTCGGACAAAGAGTACTCGGGAGCAATGCACTTGGGAATTCTTCAATGTGGAGGATGAGCACTCGGCATCAGCTGTGACTCAACTATGAAGGTCTCGGGGGCTACTGTGGAGGCCATGGGCCTCGGGTACCTCATGACAAGCATATGGGCCCCTCGGATAGAGGATGGGCCTAGCCATGTAATTAGGGATGCAATAGAACTCAGCAGACTTAATCTTGTACGACAGGGAAGATACAGTCCTAGTCGGGCACGTTGTACTCCTAGAAGGAGATCCCTTGGTCATAGTCTGACTGGGACTCCTACTTTGTAACCCTGTCCCCAGTATATAAGGGGAGGCAGGGCACCCCCTTAGGGCAGAAGAAGCATAATCTCACCAGAGAATCCTTAAAGGAAATACACCACAACTGGATGTAGGGTATTACCTCATCTTTAGGGCCTGAACCAGTATAAACCTTTCGTGTTCCTTTGCAATCCATCAAGTTTCAGTCTGACGAGTAGCCTTATATATTTATTGCCGATACAGAACATCGACATATCTGATGAAGAAAACAATCACCCGAAGACAATTGATCTATTTTACAATAGATGTAAATATGTGTTCCTCCTCTTATTGATATTAGTTTCCCTGAGTAGTTGACCCCTTACGTTTGAACACTCTACCCGACTAGTCATGGCCCCCTAGCATCGAGAGTCAGCTCATGGCTCTTTCCCAGACACGTGTTTTGGGTGACTTGAGTTCGTCTTTCATGGAGCGAAGCTTTATGGATCGGAATTTATGCTACTCGAGTACTTTTGTAATCATTAAGAGCAAAAACAGAAAATGTGCAGAATGTACACCTATTAGGTGTAAGCGGCTACGGCATTGGCGAGGCAGAGTGAGGAATTGACTATCTCAGCTCCCTAGATCTGATCCCGACTGGCACTAAGCTGTATCCGAGTCAAACCATAGGGAAGTGAGTTGCCTCCTGGCCCATTTAGATGAGAATATCATATAAAGGAAAAAATATTTATCAGAAAGTGATTTAGCTGTTCGGTACTGCACAAGTTGGGAGTGGGGATGCCATCCTTGCATTTGAGCTTTTGAGCCCATTAGCATGTCACTTATCGTTCTGATAATCTTTAGTTATTGGTGGTTGAAGACGGTTGTGACCGACTGCCACATTGAAGTTGTCCGACTTGCGTTTGCGGTTCCTAGCCTTAGTCGGGGCCGTGTCATCAGTGTCCTTCTGCTCCTTCTGTTGGGGTGCCTTTTTGTCATCGAGGGCCTCAGCAACAGCGTCGGCCAAGTCGCCGTATTTGTTCACCATGTTGAATAGAGCTTTGACAAAACTTGGAGGCTTCCGAGTGAACTTAGCGATGAACGGGGTGTCCTTGACTCCTTTTCGAAAGGCGGTGATGATGGCCTCGTCCTTGATCTTCGGGATTGAATTCCTCTTCTCAGAAAACCTTTTGATGAAATCACGAAGAGACTCTTCTTCCTTTGATGGCACTGATATAGATCGTACTCGGAAGATGGTCTCTCGTATGTTCCATGGAAATTGGCGATGAAGTGTTCCCACAGTTCTCCCCAAGAGCCGATTGACCTCTTAGGAAGTCCAGTTAGCCATGTCCTCGCCGAGTCGGCTAGAGCAACTGGGAGGTAGTTAGTTATGGCCTTGTGATCTCCTCTAGTTGCTCGAATTGCCAGAGTGTAAACTGTGAGCCAGGACTCGGGGTTGGTCTTCTCGTCGTATTTTTAATTCCAGTCGGCTTGAAGCCTAAGGGCCAGTCAACCTGTTGAAGCTCCTAGGTGAAGGCCGGTACTCCTTCATGTGCATGAGGACTTTGACTCCGATTGCGATGGTGAAACCGCTCGTGGTGGAGGCCGAAGTGCTCATTCTCGTCTTCCAGTCGGCAACGCTTGTCCTCCTCGCATTTGTGGTGCCGTGCTTTGATATCTCACCGGAGATCCCATCGTAGTCAACCTCGGAGATCCCAGTTGTCCCGACGGTCATCTTGATTTTGGAGTTGTCGGTCATTATTGTGGTTGCCGAGTGATGTGTGGCGTGACTCTGTGTGCGGCTGACTACAGCTAGCTGCTTGGCGTCGTGTTGAGGCAGATGAGACCGCCGTTGGAGAGGCCGACCTGTTGGTCGGTATGAGAGTGTCACCTAACTGTTGACGCTGCTGACATGCAGCAGCAGTGATCATGGCTTTAATCCTTGCTATCGTCGAGGTGGCCTGGTGATTAGGCCCAAATTGCAGTGTATCTAGTAAGGGTGCAGCGGCCACAACGTTCTGTTGTGGGGTCACAAAGACGTCATGGTCACCGACTCAGGTTTGGAGGATCTCTCATTCAGCAGTGCGCCCGGCCTTGCGTAGATTGCCATTGCGAACATCGCGCTCGGCCTATAGGCATCTTGCGTCTTCCTTTTGTTGTCCACATAGTCGACAGGCTTCCTCTTCTTGCAAATCGCGTAGTCGGCGTGCCTCCTGAGTGGGAGTTAAGCCCTTGGACGCCATGAAGACTTCACGTGGTGGAGAAAAGCTCACCGAAGTGCTGTCCGACTGAGAGTCGGAGTCGGAATGGTTGAGGGCTGTGATGATGACCCCAACCTCCCTGGACCCAATCTCAAGCGGCTCTAGGCCGTATCCAAGTTGAATTTCAGAGGATTGAATCTGCCGCATCAGATTGGAATCGAAGATTGTTGCGGCGTTGTCGAGTCCGAGTGGGAAATTGACGATCTCCTCCTCTCTTAGCCCGATCTCGGTTGGCTCAAGACCGAGTCTGAGTCGAACACCGAAAGAAAGAGTTGTCCTTAGACTCAGGCATATTGGAGATCGCCGTAGCATGTCACCGAAGATTGCTGCAGCGTTGAGTAGGCTGACCGGCGGGAGTTGGCTTAGTCCCTGGCTGATCGGATTAGATCCGAGTCGGACAGGGTAAGGTTGCCGAATTTGTCAGCGACGAAGTCGAGGCTCTCGAAGTTGATTGTTTGCCTAGGGAAGAAGTTGATGCCATCGACTCCCTTGATTGGATCCATCAGGCTTGATGAAGATGATCTCGACGAAGCCCCTACCTGGCGCGCCAACTATCGATGTTTTGTATCCACAATAAGAATATGGGGCTACTCGTGAGACCTAAACTTGATGGACTGCAAAGGAACACGGAACAATTTATACTGGTTCAGGCCCTCGAGATGAGGTAATACCCTACGTCCAGTTGTGGTGTATTGCCTTTGAGGTTTCTCTGGTGAGATTGTTCTTCTGCCCTCAGGGTGCGCCCTGCCTCCTCTTATATACCGAGGGACAGGGTTACAGAGTAGGAATCCCAGTCGGACTCCGACCAAGGGATTTCCTTTTAGGAATACAACGTGCCCGACTAGGACTATATCCTTTCCTTGTCGTACAAGGTTATGTATGCCGAGTCCTATTGTATCCCTAATTAAAAGGTTAGGCCCATCCTCTGTCCGAGTGGTCCAAATGCTTCCCATAAGGTACCCGGGGCCCATGGCCTCCACACTTGGCTTCCTGCAAAATTATTCAACAATTAAGATGTTGCAAGGTTACTCAAGATTTTCTGAAGATTGAGGATTTTCATACCTTCTGGAAGTCTTAAATCTCCACCCCTGTGCGCTGGGGGTGGAGGTAGTTGGCGATGGGCCTGAAAGCCTACTCAGCGGCGTAGTACCGCTGGCTGTTGAGCTCGTGGGTGCAGCAGTTGACGGCGTAGAGCTTGGCCTAGTCAGCACCGTACTAGGTGTGACCGATTGGGGCATGGAGGTAGTCGGTGGCGTGGTCCTAGGGCTGGTCGGTCCAGGGGCTATGCTGCTGTGGTCCTCAATCATCGCACCGCCTGTTGCCTTACTTGGCATATCTCTCTTCTTGGCCTGGTCAGTCCATTGGTCGCTTCCCAGTCCTCTTGGGGCTCGGTTGGACTGAAGAGGCGCTGGCCGACCTTTTTCTAGATCCACTGGCCAGCTGGCTAGGTGGGTTAGAAACAAACTCGGCAAATTCCTGCAAGCATCAAGGAAAGTTCGATTGGATGACATTCATGCAACACATCACAAACAAGTATCAGAGTTGAAGAGGAAACGAGATATTACCACCGGACGAGGCCTATCCTGGCAGTATGGCTTGGGGGCTCTCTTGGCATCTGGAGTCTTGACGACTCCATTGAAGAAGTAGCCAAGCAAGGTATCGGTAACGACGTCCTTGTTGACAATGTTGGCACACTCCCGAGTTGGATCCTTCTTCCCCTCGTAAGCATAGCCAAGATGACTCCTGGCCTTCAGAGGTCGAATCCGGCGATTCTGGAAGGTCCTAGCCACCTAGGGCCCGGTCAACCCCGTGTTCTTCAGTGCATCAATCTTCTCCAGCAGCAACTAAACCTGGACCATCTCTGCCTGTGACGGTAGAGCAGTCTAGCTCTCAAGTAACGTGGGTGGATTTCTAGAGAAGGGCGGCAAGGAAGGCTCAAGATTGGAGCAATAAAACCACTCCTGATGCCACCTTTCAGCGAGGTCTTCAGGGGAACATGCAAGTAGGCCTTCTTCATCTTGTTGCGGAGTTGAAGGCCTGCTCCCCCTATCACCTAGATCTTGGACTTGGAGGGTTGTGGCTTGATAAGGAATAGGAAACAGAAGAGATTGAAATGGGGATCTATCCCCAAGAAGGCTTCGCAGAGAGTAACGAAGATCAAGATATGAAGAATAGAGTTGGGGTTGAGGTGGTAGAGCTCAATCTTGTAGTAATCAAGGAGCCCGTGGAGGAAATCAGAAGCAGGAAGAGCAAGACCGGGGTTGAAGAAAGAAGCAAAGACCACTGTTTCATGGGGACCAGGAGAGGGGATCCACTCACTGGCGGCAGGATGCCAGTTGATGTGCTCCTTCGGTTGGAGGCATTTCTTCCTCTCTAGAAGGGCAAGCTTCGCCGTGCATGTATCCAACATCGGCCATGCTCTAGATGACATGATGGGGATGTCGAACGGCACTCTCGGCATTGTCGAGGTGAGGAACTATGCAGGAGAGCTTCTGGACAATGGGAATCGATGCGGGAGAGGAGATTTTTGTGAATTTCTGGAAGGGACCTTGAGCTACAGGAAACCCTAGATGGAGCAGAGAGGGCAAAGTTTGGCGCGTGTGCGGGAGCCAAAGCATTTTGGCGATTTGGGGGAGAAAGGGGAAATTTTCTCTCTCCCACCGCTTTATAGGCTTGCGATGGGTAGTTGGTCTGGGCTGGCTTGCTCAGTAATGGGCCGTAAGATATGAGTTCCTAAATAGCATGTCATATTGGGCTGATGGCTGGCTGTGTTAAAATCACAGTGTAGATGCTATTTTACAGGAACCGATTAAAATAATTAGATATGCTTCATGTAAAGCCTAACTGCTGGACACGTGTTAAGATATCTGAATTATTTAGCAAGGTATTGAGGATATATCCTTATAAGGATCAATAACTGGTCTCCATTGAAATTGGGGATGCAGGTATCTCTCAAGAACACTTCACCACATATTGAGTTAAAATTGATGAAGTGGTACTCGGCTTACAAGCTGTGGAGGCCATGGGCCCTGGGTACCTCATCACAAGCATATGGGCCACTCGGATAGAGGATGGGCCGAGTCTTGTAATTAGAGATATAGTAGCACCCGGTAGATTTTGCCTTGTACAAAAAGGAATATACAATCTTAGCCGGGTAAGATGTATCTCTAAGAAGGAAATCCCTTGGCCGTATCCGGCTGGGATTCCTACCTTGTACCCCTGTCCCCTAGTATATAAGGGGAGGCAGGGCGCCCCCTAAGGGCACGAGATTACAGATCATCAAGAGTTCATCAGAACCACCACCATAATCCTCAAAGGAATACATCCCAACTGGACGTAGGGTATTACCTCATAACGAGGGCCTGAACCAGTATAAAATCCCTTCGTGTTCCTTTGCAATCCACCGAGTTTCCCCTTGCCGAGTAGCCCTATAATCATATTGCCGGTGTAAAACATCGACACAAGATTAGCCAAATTACCTTGAGCAAAAATACTTTTAGCTGATATGATGCTGAAGAAGTCCAATTTCTGAGAAATATACTACTCGGGAAAGACTTAAAGGTTAAAGATCTTTGACTTTATGTTTAATTGTTTCACAATTAAGCACAAAGTCGGGGGCTACACCTAATAGGTGCGCCTATTCGGTGCACACTATTCATATTTTTCTATGTTGCCCTTCATAGCCTCGTTGCCAACTGATATGAAGCAGGACTTGGGGAAGAGGTACTCAGACAATGGGTACTCGGGAGCAAGGCACTCGGGAAATCTTCGCCGAGGAGGGTGAGCACTTGGCACCAGCTATTACTCAACTATAAAGGTCTCAGGGGCTACTGTGGAGGCCATGGGCCCCGTGTACCTCATGAGAAACATTGTGGCCACTTGGATAGAGGATGGGCTTACCTTGTATGATAAGGAAAGGGATATAGTCCTAGTCAGGTACGTTGTATTCTTAGAAGGAGATCCCTTGGTCAAGTCTGGCTGGGATTCCTACTTTGTAGCCTTACCTCCTTGGTAAATAAGGGGAGGCAGGGAGCCCCCTGGGGGTAGAACAATACCATATCAGAATCTCACCAGACAAAACCTCAAAGGCAATACACCACAACTGGAAGTAGGGTATTACCTCATCTTGAGGGCCTAAACCAGGATAAATTGTTTCGTGTTCCTTTGCAATCCATTAAGTTTAGGTCTCACGAGTAGCCCCATATTATTATTGCTGATACAAAGCATCCACACATGTCCTCCACAGTAGCCCCTAAGACCTTCCTAGTCGAGTCATAGCTTGCCGCTGAGTGCTCTCCCTCCATAGTGAAGAAATTCTCAAGTGCTTCCTTCCCAGGTACTCATTTTTTGAGTGCCTTTCTTATCGAGTCCTACTTATGTTAGCTGGCAACAAGGCTATAAAGGGCTTCATAAAAATATTGAATAGTGTGCACCGAGTAGGTGCACCTATTAGTGTAGCCCACTACTCTTTGCTTAGTTGTGAAGCAATTAAACATAAAGTCCGAAACTTTAACCTTTAAATCCTTCCCGAGTGATAATCACCTAAAAAATAATTCTTCATACAATTATGACCAAAAATTTGCTCATAGCAGTTAGGCTGAATTTATAGGCCTTTAATCACTTTGGACTCAAGCCCAATTCGTGATGAGGTGTACTTGAGTAATATCTGCATCCCAATATTAATGGAGACCGGCTGTCGGTCCTTGTAAGGATATATCCTCAATACCTTAAAATAATCAAGATACCCGAGTGCATTACACCCATTAGTCAGCTTAGCATGAAGCGTATCTGATTATTTAAATGGAATCTTGTCAAACAACACCTGCATCGCGATTTTATCATGACTAGTGGGTGGCCTAATAAGGCATGCTTTTTAAAAAACCTTTATTTGCATGGCCCATGATCAAATGCGTGAACCCAAGCCCCCACACCTAGCATGGCCCTTTATTAAGTTTGGCCAAGTTGTATCTGCATCCTGTCATGCGGTGACCAGCTGTTGGCTTGTATAGAGCATACCCTCACAACCCGAGCATAAAATTATATTGTACAGTACTTAACCATGACTACTGTGGTGGCCAACTTTTAGCCCCTCATAGGGCGTACCATATTTTGGCCAAATAGGTACCTGAACCCTGCGTCGGTGCAGGATTCAGCTGGCGGCCCTCATGGGGCGTACCCAACTTGCCAGAGTTGTGGCAAAATAAGGTACCCGAACCTCACATTAGCATAAGATTCAGATAGTGACCTTCATGGGGCGTATCCTACCGAGCAAAGTTGTAGCTAAATGAGGTACTCGAACCTCGCATTAGCATAGGATTCGGCTGGCAACCTTCATGGGTGTACCCTACCAGCAGAGTGGTACCGGAGCCCTGACTGGTGCCAGTGGCCGGCTGTCAGTCCTCATGGGGCGTACCGAAGTAAAGGTGGTATCTATGTCCTAACTAGCATGAGTACTTGGCGGCCCTCATGGGGCAGACCGGAGTAGAGGAGGTATCTGAGTCCCGTCTGGCATGAGTACTCAGCTGGTGGCCCTCATGGGGCATACCGAGTGGTTTTCGTGATCTTTGACTAGTGTCAATTTGAATGGTTAATGTCCTTTCATTGAGTACCCTGGCCGACTGGTCCAGTTCCCGAGCGTAGGAGGTAACCTCATAACCCTGAGTTCCTGTTACGCATATCCGGATTTGAGCTCTGCATTATAAACATGTAGAATGCATAGCACTTGATGTACAATTCAATCACCCAAGGAAAATCTAAGTATTTTGCAATGTATGTAAATATGCGTTCCTCCTTTTATTGATTTTAATTTCCCTGAGTAGTTGACTCCTTATGTTTAAACACTCGTCCCGACTAGTCATAGCCCCCGAGTGCCGGGAGTCAGCACATGGCTCTTTCCCAGACATGTGTTTTGGGTTACTTGAGTTTGAATTTCATGGAGCAAACCTTCACGGATCAGAATTCATGCTACTCAGGTATTTTCAGATTCATTAAGAGCAAAAATAGAAAGTTCAACATGTGTGGCTATTAAATGTAGCCCCCGATGTATGCTTAATGGGTTACCGATTAACTAGAGAGTCTAAGGCATAATAAACCACTCAGATTTATTAATATTGAAAATCAAAATGAAATATAGATCGCGATTTAGCCGTTCGGTATTCCACGAGTTGGGAATGGGAGTGCCATCCTCGTGTTTGAGTTTATGAGCCCCTGAGCATGTCACTTATCCTTCTGCCGCCATCAGTCTTCCTGCTACTCGGCTCGGGGGAACAACTTTTGAAGCTGCTCTCCTACTGCATGGCCAAGTCGAAGAGGTGGACAAGTTCAATGTTGCGGAGAAGTCCGGCATCGAGAAGATCTATTGCAATGATCATCACAATAGTAGTGAATGACAAAACAATATCTCTTGTCATTGCACTGGCGTCGTTCTTCTTCTTGTGGTTGCCTCTAGCTGCTCGAAATGCCAAATTGTAAGCCATGAGCCAGGACTCAGGCTCGGTCTTGCCATCGTACTTCTCAATCCCATTTGTCTTCAAGTCAGTTGGCTAGTTGACTTGGTGTAGCACGGACGTGAAGACCGAAACTCCATCATCTGAGTGGCTTCTGTGATCTGGGGACCGTCGGGGTGGGCTCTAGCTTCTGAGACTTAAACGATTGTGGTGGAGACCCAACTGATCGCGCTCGTCTTCTAGTCGGTGTCATTCATCTTCTTTGCATTCACGATGGCGAGCTTGAATGATGTGATGGAGATCACGGCATGGTCAGTCCATGACATCCCTGTCGCTACGCCCGTTGTCATCGCGATGGCATCATTGGTTATCATTGTGGTCGATTTGTGCTCCATGTGGCAGCTGCTCGGACGGTCTCCGACTGGATGTGTCCCCCGGGTGCCTACTTGCAGACCTCGAGGTGACAGCGTCGGACCTTGACTTGCTTGAAGAAAGAACCAGGGTCCTGGAGTCCTTGTAGTTGTGTTGCACCGCTATAGCTGCTACAATCGCATTGGTCTTCACGATTGTTGGTGTCGCCACGTGGTTAGGTCCCTGCTGCAGCGTATCGAGTAAAGTTGTTGCAGCCACTACATTCTGTTGGGGAGTAACTAACACGTCTTGGTCACCCATCCTGGTCTAGAGGAAGCCCTTTTGTGCTTGTCATCTGGCCTCGCGTAGTTGACGGTTTCACGCATCCTGTTCGGCTTGTCGGTGTTTGCCTTCCTCTTTTTGCTCACGCAGTCGGTGAGCTTCCTCTACCTATTTGTGGAAGCCATGGGACCCGGGTACCTCGTGGAAGACAACACGGCCACTTGGATAGAAGGTGGGTCTGCCATGTAATTAGAGATAGAGTAGAACTCAGCTTTATATTATCTTGCATGACAAGAAAAGGGATATAGTCCTAGCCGGTTACTCTATGTTTTAGAGGAAAGTCCCTGGGTCGAGTCCAATTGGATTCCTACCATGTAAACCTTGCCTCCTCAGTATATAAGGCGAGGCACTCTCACCAGAGAAACCTCGTAGGCAATACACAACAGCTAGAAGTAGGGTATTACCTTACCTTGAGGGCTTGAACTACGATAAATTCTTTCTATCCCTTTGCATCCATCAAGTTTAGGTCTTACAAATAGTCCCATAATCAATTCAATCGATATAAAACATCAACAGTTAGCGCACCAGGTAGGGGCATCATCAAGGTCATCGTCAACAAGCCTGATGGATCTAATCATCAGAGTCGATGGTGTCAACTTCATCCCCGGACAATCCATCAGCTTCGTGAGCCTCGACTTCATCACCGACGATTTCAGCATTCTCACCCAGTCTGATTCGATTTTGATCTGATCGGCTAGGGACCAGGCCGAACAAGCGCCAGTCAGCTTACTCAACACCGCGACAATCTTCAACAACTTGCTTGGGCGATATCCAAGATTTACAAGTACAACGACAACTATCTTTCCTGGCATTTCACTCGGGCACAGCCCTGAGTTGGTCGAGATCGGGATTAGGGGACTCAACAAGTCCGCAGCCATCTTCAATTTCAATCTGGCGCGGCAAACTCAATCCTCTAAAATTCGACTCGGATATGGCCCAGAGCCAATCGGGATCAGATCTAGGGAGGTTGGGGTAATCCTCACATCGTTAAACTACTTCGAGTCTGACTCTTAGTCAGATAGCAGCTCGGGGAGTTTTTCTCCACCACGCAAAGTCTTCATGGCGTCGAAGGGATCAACTCCGACACAAGATGCACACCAACTACACAACCAACAAGAGGATGAGGCTCGCCAACTACATGAGCAACAGGAGGAAGAAAACCGATGCCTACAGGTGAGCGCGATGCTTGCAATGATGATCTGCGCAGGGCCGACCGAATAGCGCAACAAGAGATCCTCCAAACAAGGGTGGGCGACCATGACGTCTTTTAACACCGTAGTAGAACATCGTGGCTGTTGCAACACACCTGGACACCCTGCATCTGGGGCCTGATCACCATGCCACCCCGACTATCGCAAGGATCAAGGCCATGATAACTGTTGCAACCTTCCAACAACATCAGCAGTCTGGAGACACCCTTGGCCCATCGGGTAAGACAACTTCAGATGTTGCAACATCATCGGTACGATGCTGAGTAGCAAGTACTGCTCAGCGCCGCTCTGAGTCAAATCAAATTTCACAACGGCACAATGATGATCATCAGCAGTACCAGCATGACGGGTGACAAGAAAACCACGACGCCCGGGAGCGACTACGATGTGACCTCCGCCATGACATTAACGCCTGAGCCAAGAGCGCGAGGAAGATGAACGATGCCGACTTGAGGACGAGCACAAGCGCTTTGGCCTTCACCACTAGCGGTTTCACCAACGCAGTCAGAGCCAAAGCCCTTACTCGGACGAAGGAGTCCTTGCTTTCTCACGTGAACTACAGCAAGTCGACTGGCCCACGGGGTTCAAACCTACTAGCATGGAGAAGTACGATGGCAAGACCAATCCAGAGTCCTGGCTCACTGTGTACACCCTGGTAATCCGAGCAACTGGAGGCGACCACAAAGCTATGGCAAATTATCTTCCAGTCACCCAAGCTGACTCAGCACGGACATGGTTAACGGGGCTTCCCAGAGGGTCTATTGGCTCCTAGGGGGAACTCCGCGAGAGGTTCGTGGCCAACTTTCAGGGGATGTACTGGAGGCCAGTGTCCGAGTACAACCTATACCAGTGCCATCAGAATAACAACCAGTCTCTAAGGGACTTCATCAAGTGCTTTTCCGAGAAGAGGAACTTAATCCCCAAGATCAAGGATGAGGTAGTCAATGCTGCTTTCCGCAAGGGAGTCAAAGACACCCCGTTCATTGCAAAATTCACGCGGAAGCTACCAATGTCCGTCAAAGCTCACTTCGACATGGCCAACAAATATGTTGATTCAGCCGATGTAGTAACCAAGGCACTTGATGACAAGAAGGAGCAATGACAGAAGGAGCGACGGGGCACTAACAAAGCAGCACCATCCAAGGCTGGGAACCACAAACGCAAGTCAGAAGACATAGTGGCCACTATTGACCGCACCAGACCACGACCCCCCAAGGCGGACAACTACCAGAAAGTCATGAACGGGCCATGCCCTTTCCACTGAAAGAGGAAACACACAGCCAAAAACTGCATCATGCTCAAGAAGTTTGCCTCCGAGCAAACATCTATGTCTGGCCAACCGAAAGACAAAGACAAGCCGGACTCGGACCTAGCCGGCGACTACCAAGATCCCCAAGTTGAGCTCAATCACATATTTGTAGGGCCATCGGCGTACGAGTCCAAGCACAAACAGAAGTTAACCGCTCGAGAAGTGAACTCTGTCTCTACTGACACCCCCAGTATCTACGCTGGTCCAATGTGGTGATCATGTTCGACCGCACAGATCACCTTGACCGAGTGGCACACCCAGGGCGATATCCACTTGTTCCGGACCCAGTCATCAAAAATATCAAGTTGAATAAGGTTCTCATCGACAGAGGAAGCTCACTCAACATCCTTTTCGCCAAAACACTCGATGAAATGAAGATACCTCGATTCGAGTTACGGCCGAGTACAGCTCCCTTCCACGGGGTAATCCCTGGCCTTTGTTCAACTCTACTCGGCAAGATTACTTTGCCAGTCACCTTTGGCATACGGGAGAATTTTTGCACTAAGAGTATCTACTTCGAGGTTGCAGACTTCAAGATAGCTTACCAAGCCATACTCGGAAGACTGGCACTCACCAAATTTCTAGCAGTACCCCACTACACATACATAATGCTGAAGATGCCTGGCCCAGCAGGAGTACTCTCCCTTCATAGTGACGTCAAGCAAGCCTTCGCCTGCAACAAAGAGAGCTGTGAGTTGGCCCAGTCACAAGAGGCTGCAGTCGGAAGGAGCAATATCTGGCTAGCAGCAACAACTTCAAAGGAGGACAACAAAGTCTCGACAAAGAAGGCAGCCAAGTCGGGAATTTTAGTGGAGTCAGAAACCAAGAAGATCCCACTGGACCCGTGTCGATGTTTTACACTGGCAATATGATTATAGGGCTACTCATCGGATCGAAACTCCATGGACTACAAAGGAACACGGAGAGTTTTATATTGGTTCAGGCCCTCGATGTGAGGTAATACCCTACATCCAGTTGTGGTGTATTCCTTTGAGGATCTATGATTCTAATGAATCTCTGTATGCCCTCAGGGGGCGCCCTACCTCCCCTTATATACTGGGGGACAGGTGTACAAAGTAGGAGTCCCAGTCGGACTACAGCCAAAGGATCTCCTCTTAGAGATATAACCTGCTTGACTAGGACTGTATATTCATTATCGTATAAGGCTAAGTCTTCTGAGCACTATCATATCTCTAATTACAAGGCTAGGCCCATCCTCTGTCCGAATGGCCCATATGCTTATTATGAGGTACCTGGGGCCCATAGCCTCTACAGCAGCCCCTAAGACCTTCATAGTTGAGTCACAGCTGATGCTGAGTGCTCATCCTCCATGGTGAAGTTTTCCCGAGTGCATTGCTCCTGAGTACTCTTTGTCCGAGTGCTTCTTCTCCCGAGTCCTGCTTCATGTCAGCTGGCAGCGAGGCTATGAAGGGCTCCGTGTAGATGTATGAATAGTGTGCGCTGAATAGGCGCACCTATTAGGTGTAGCCCCTAACTTTGTGCTTAATTGTGAAACAATTAAACATAAAGTCAAAGATCTTTAACCATATAGTCTTTCCCGAGTAGTGTACTAGTGGTATATGGGACTCTTCGAAATCATGTCAGCCGGAACGATTTTTTATAGTCTTCCCTGAGTAGTATGTCACTCGAAAATTAGACTCTTCAGCTTCATGTTAGCTGGAAAAATGTTTATGGTCTTTCCCGAGTAGTGCACTACTCGAAAGTTAGACTCTTCAGCGTCATGTCGGCTGGGAAGATATTTGCTCATGGCAAATGTTGGCTAAGCATGTAAGCCGAGTACCTCTTTATGAATTTCAATCCAATATGTGGTCAGGTGTACTTGAGAAAAACCTGCATCCCCAATTTTAATGAAGACCAGCTTGTGACCCTTATAAGGATATATTCTCAATACCTGGTGGATAATACGGATACCCGAACACATGTGTTCAGCAATTAGGCCTTCATGAAGCATATCTGATTACCCAATCGGTTCCTGTTGGTAGCATCAGCACTGTGATTTTAACACAGCCAGCGAGCGGCCCACATTGAGTGTGCTACTGTAGAAACTCATATCTTGATGGCCCAGTACCAAATTTACAAGCCCAAGCCCAAGCCCACTTATCGGTACAGGCTCTAAAAAGGCAGGGAGAGAGAGAAAAGATTCCCTCTTCTCCAATCCACCAATCATTTCGTCTTCTAGCTTCCGCGCTGAAATTTTGCCTCCTGCCTCACTAGGGTTCACCATTGCTAGCTCTTCCCCATTGAAACTCGGGCAATCTCGCTCCTCCGCATCCATTCCAAGTCCTCAATCACATTTCCCCCAAATTTCCTCACCTTGAGCCATGCCGAGAGCGTCAGAAATCCCAGAGATGTCAGATGAAGCTTGGCCGACTTCGGATTGCGGGTCAACTAAGCTGAAGCATCTGGAGAGGTTGTTGAGACTGCAAAGCCGTGAGGTCATCAAGTGGTGTCCGGCGGAAGGGGAATCAATCCTAGCGCCCCAAGGTGATGAGACTGTAGTTTTTGCCTCTTTTTTCAACCGGGGCCTTTCTCTTCCGTCTTCGGACTTTCTTCGCCAGCTTCTTGCCTTCTACGACCTGGAGTTGGTGAATCTGAATCCCAACTCCATCTTACAAATTTCTATATTTGCAACTCTTTGTGAGTGTTTTCTGGGTGTGGAACCCCATTTGAATCTATTTCGATATCTGTTCCACATCAAGCCCTAGCCCTCGAAGAGCAAAATCCAAGTGATTGGGGGGCCGGCATCTAGCTTCGGAGCGAGATGAAGAAAATCTATATCCACATGTGCCTGAAATCCTCCCTCAAAGGCTGGCATAGGGAGTGGTTTTATTATTCTGATCTTGAACCCTCCCTGCCCCCATTTACTGGCTTGCCTCCAGTGGTCTCGCCCAACTGGACTTCTGTGCCTAGCTTTGAGGAGATGGGGCAGGTTTACTTGCTGATTGACAAGATTGATAAGCTGAAGAGCTCTTGATTGACTGGTCCATGAGTGGCCAGACGCTTCTTGACTCACCGCATCAGGCCGCTGAAGCTGAGGAGCCACTTCGGCTGGGACTATAAGGGCAAGAGCAATCCCAGCCGAGAGTACCCTGACCTGACCAACAAGCACAAGGTGACCAACATCCTGCTTGACTATTTCGCCAGTGGGGTGATCGAGACAGAAGATGTAGAGTGGGCCTTGCTGGCTTATAGCCAAAAACAGCCTCGTCCAGAGGTAACTCTTGCTGAAGTTAACTTGTTATCCATCCATGACGAATGCTCGTAGATGTGTACCCAGTGATTGCTCCGCAGTGTGTGATATATATTGTTGAACTGCTTGCAGTCATGTGAGGAGTTTGATGAAGACTCCCAAACTTTGTCAGCTGTGAAGTTGAAGAAGAGGCCGTTAAGTCCCTCTGTTGCCCAGCCCGACTCCAAGAGAGCGGGGAAGAAACCTGTCGAAGATCCAGGCAAGAAGAGGATCAGTAGGCCGACTGCAGCAGCTGGGAGCCTGAAGATCAAAGACACTGCTAGTGCAGCTCCCAGGCCGCCGAGTCCAAGGCCGTGACTAGCGCCGCAAGGCTCAGCAACATCGAGCCCAAGGGCGGCACCGCTTAGTACAAGGTCATCGACGAGCCATAAGGTGGTGTCGTCGAGTATCCCAGCGCCCCAGTTGGCCGCACCAAAAACTAGGCCGACAAGGATAAGGACACCACCACCGACTGCCGCGCCATCCAGCCCGACAGCCGGTAGCCCTCCATTGCCGACAACTGGAACCCCCGAATGGAAGTTCAAAAAATCCAAGAGGTAAATAACTTTAGATCTTCTGGAAATCTTGCTTAGTATAGTGATATCTTGATGTCTGACTCATCGTGCAGGAAGCGCGCCAACATCGATCTCAAGGGGACCACGCCGGCTGCTCCTATTGTTGAGCCAGCCCCAGCCGAGCCAGCATCAGCGAGCCGGTGGCCGCCCCAGCCATAGTACCTAAAGCGGTCCCGACAACAGGGTTGCTAGCGCCGACTAACTAGGGGGCAGATACTGAAGCCGTTGCTCTAGCCCCCGAGCTAGTCCCCAAAGCCCCATCTGCTGCCGAGTCAGGGGCTAGGACCATGTCACCATCTGTGTTGGTGTCGTCATCTTCAGAGGAAACGGATCTCCCCAGGCTTGAAGCCCCTCGTGGCAGGTTCCTGAGAACATTCCACTGGGTAACTCCCAAGGGAACTGCGAAGTGCTATGAGCACGATGAAGAGGCCACTGAGAGGGAGCGCGAAGTTCTTCTTCGCGCCGCCATTGCCGTGTCCCGGGGGGTCCAGGTGTGTAGCGAGTCTTGCAATGTTGAGTCCTTGACGATTTCTTTTATTTCTGGTATTCCGCCAACTGACTCTGCTTTGCTTTGTTTTACCCCAGGTAGAAAATTGTCAACTGCTCGGAGAAGTTGAACGAGGTCCTAACCCAGCTTGCCCCCCAACTCCAGCGATTGGGCTAGCTCCAGACCTCGAAGGCTGACTTGGAGCGGTCTAGCCAGGAGAGGGAAACTTGGCTGAGGGGAGCCGTTGATAAGCTCAGGGATGAGAACTGGGCTCTAGCCAAGACGATCGGAAGTGAGTCTTCCATATTTGTCTTCCCGACTAAATCCCATGCATATTTCTTCAGCGTTGTTATCCCCCGACTGCCCAGTTGTGTTTTGATTGTAATCTCAAGCTCTTGGCTATTCTGATATACAGCCCTCGAAGCTAAGTTGAAGACCCAAACAGAGGGGGAGACCAAGCTGAAGAAGGCCGAGAAAGCCAGAGCCGAACTCGAGAAAGACAAGGCCAATCTGGAAAGGGCCAAAGGCCAAATCGAGAAGGAAAAAACCGAACTGGAGAAGGCCAAAGCCAAGGTGGAGGCCGACTACGAAAGTAAGTCCTCACTTTGACAATGACTTTGTCCAATCCTTTGATTGCCCCGACTGCTATCTTGGCTGACAAGTTTACTTGCCAATGAATCTGGGCAGCTATAAGAGCCAACGCCCAAACCCAGTTTCAAGCTTTTGCAGAGGAGATCAAGATCGTCAAGGAGTCACGGGAGATTCTTGCCGAGTCCATGAAAGGGCTCCTTTATATCATGGATCCTCACCACATGGGAACCAGCCCCAATACGGTCTCCTAGGTGCAGGCTCGCCTTAACGAAGCCCCGAGTATCCTGAAGAGGAACTCGGATGAGCGTGTTGTCGTCGGCGTGGCCCAGACCCTCGCGATGACCAAGTCGATCTACCCTAGGGCAAATCTTGAGGCCATCGGTGAAGGGTTTGCCGAAGAGACAACACCTAAGGAGGCATTGGAGTTGATCACACAAGCGAGGCCGACTGCAAAGGCGATCACCAAGGACCTGGGAATGTAAGAACAGTCCATCTTGCAGTCGGTGTATATATAAAATCTTTCGTAAGAATAGGTGTAAATATATGTGCAATGCCACCGAGCTCTGGGGTTTTACTTGGTTATCATTAGCTCTACTCGACTGTATGGTCTAGGTCGAGTTAGTTTATAGGAACTTAATAAAATCGTTCACCGCAGAAAGCTATACTTGGGCGATCATGATAGAGTTGTTGCAAAACTTCATAACTTAAGTAAAACAGGCTTGTATATTATTGATGAAGCACATATAATACATACGGCCCCCGACTCACTACTCGGTTGGAACAAGCGGCGTAGTGAGTCAGAGTAAAACTGTACACATGGGCAAATATAAAACTCAGGTATAGAAAGGACGTAGCTATTCTATGTTCCATGAGTTGCTGACGAGGGCACCATCTTCAGTCTTCAGTCGGTAGGCGCCTGGCCATGTAATTTCAGCGATAATGAACGGCCCTTCCCATATTGGGGATAGTTTATGCCTGTCTTTGGTGGTTTGTATTTTTCTTAAGACGAGATCCCTGACCAAAAAGGTGCGGCCATGGACATTGCGATTGTGATAACGATGAAGGCATTGAAGATACCTTGCCGACTGGATTATTACGATGTCCCTCACTTCTTCCAACTGATCTAGCTCGACCAATCGGGTATTGTTGGATGTGTCTTCTGAGTAGGCCCGAACTCGTGGAGAGCCGAACTCTAACTCTATTGGTAACACAGTCTCAGCACCATAGACCAGAAAGAAAGGGGATTGCCCTGTTGCCCGACTAACCGTGGTTCTTAAAGACCAGAGAACATATGGGAGTTTTTGTACCCACCGCCTTGCATATGGCTATAGTCGGTCGAATATCCTGGTCTTGATACCTTGTAAGACTGTGCCATTGGCACGTTCAACCAGCCCATTGCTCCACGGGTGTGCCACAGACACATAACAGATCTTGATGCCGAAGTCGTCCTAGAAATCTTGAAATACGCTGCCCGTGAACTAAGTACCATTGTCTGTGATGATGCGGTTAGGGACCCCGAATCGGTATAATATACTCATGATGAAGTCCTTTGCTCGTGCTGCTATTATGGTAGCAACGGGTTTCACCTCAATCCACTTCATGAATTTATCCACTGTGACGAACAAGTATGTGAACCCTCCTGGCGCTTTCTTGAAAGGCCCGACCATGTCAAGCCCCCATACTGCAAAGGGCCAAGAGATTGGGATTTGTTTGTCTTGCATAGAACTGACAACCCTCGCATGTGCGAACTATGTCTTTAGCGTCTATTAGTGCTGTTGGCCAGAAAAATCCCTACCTGTAAGCCTTTCCGACTAACGTCCTAGATGCGGCGTGGTTGCCACATATGCCTGAGTAGATCAATTGCAAAATCTGCTTGCCCTCGTTGGGTGTGACGCAGTGTATGAGGACACTAGATGCACTTCTTCGGTACAGGTCTTCTCCGACTACTAGGAAACTTTTGCTTCGACGTTTGATTTGTTTGGCTTGAATGCAATCTTCTAGGAGTTCATCGTCCAAGAGGAATTTGAGAACAGGAGTCTGCCAATCTTGGGATATGACCAGTACTTCTTCTGTTGCCAGGGTAGGTTCAGCCCCCGACTGTTCTGACGCTGGTTTCTTCCTGACTGATGGCTCCATTAGTTGCTCGACAAAGATCCCGGTTGGGACCACTTCACGCAAGGATCCCATGTTTGCCAATTCATCTGTAGCATCGTTGTATTGTCATAATATGTGTGTTATCTCCAGCCCGTCGAACTTATTTTCTAGCTTTCTGACCTTCTGACAGGACGCCACCAAGGTATCATCGAGACATATCTAGTCTTGTATGACTTGGTTCACCATGAGCTGAGAGTCTCCACGCACAACCAGTCGGTGGATGCCAAGTGATATAGCAATGCGGAGCCTGTAGATGAGTGCCTCGTACTCGGTGACATTGTGGGAAGCCGGGAAGTGGATCTAGAGAACGTACTTGAGTTTTTCACCAGTGGGTGACGTCAGTACAATGCCGGCCCCGGCGCCGCCGATCCGTAGGGAACCGTCGAAGTACATTGTCCAGTACTCTAGCTTGTCTGTTGGTGTAGTCATCTGAACTTCTGTCCACTCAGCCACAAAGTCAGCTAGAGCTTGTGATTTGATTGCTATCCGTGGCTGAAAGGTGATGTCGAACGCCATCAACTTGAGAGCCCATTTAGCGATTCGGCCGGTGGCCTCGCGGTTGTGCAGGACGTCCCCGAGTGGATACGATGTGACCACTGTGACTTGATGTGACTGGAAATAGTGCACCAACTTCTGGACAGTGATGAGTAGTCCATAGAGCAGCTTTTGGACCTGCGGATATCTCATCTTGGAGTTGGCAAGGACCTCGCTGACGAAGTAGACTGGCCGTTAAACTTTTTGTATATGACCTGGTTCGGATCGCTCGACCACCAGCACTGTGCTGACTACCTGAGTGGTTGCCACCAGATACAGCATTAATGGCTCTTGGGGCATAGGCAATGCCAACACTGGTGGTGATGTGAGAAATTTCTTGAAGTCTTCGAAGGCTTGTTGGGCTTCGGGAGTCCATTAAAAATTATCTGCTTTCTTTAATAACTTGAAGAAGGGCATGCCCCATTTGCCCAGTCGGGAAATAAATCGGCTGAGTGCCGCCATGCAACCTGTCAGCTTTTGGACGTCCTTCTGGTTAGTCGGGGGTGCCATGTTCATGATTGCGTTGATTTTCTCTGGATTAGCCTCGATGCAAGACGATGAAGCCGAGTAGCTTACCGGATGGCACACCGAAGGCGCACTTTTCTAGGTTCAACTTCATCTTGAATCTTCGAAGATTTTGGAAGGTTTCCTCCAAGTCGGCGATGAGGTCTTCTTTGGACTTTGTCTTGATCACCACGTCATCGACATAAGCCTCCATGTTGCACCCCATTTGAGTGTGTAAACACCACTGAATTGCTCGTTGATACGTTGCTCCAGCGTTTTTCAAGCCGAACGGCATGGTGATGTAGCAAATGGTAGAGCAAATGGATCTTTGGGGCACGCCTTGTTTAAGTCGGTGTAGTCGACGCACATGCGCTATTTACCATTCTTCTTTCAGACCAGGACTAGGTTTGCCAGCCAATCCGGGTGGTAGACCTCTTTGATGAACTCGGCTGCGAGGAGCTTGGTTATCTCCTCCCGAATAGCATCTTTCCGGTCTTGTGCGAAGAGCCGTAGCCGTTGCTTGACTGGCTTGGCATCTATCTTGACATTGAGGGCGTGCTCGATCACCTCCCTTGGTACCCTAGGCATGTCAGCAGGTTTCTAGGCAAAGATGTCCTTGTTTGCCTGGAGGAAGGTGACGAGCGCGTATTCCTATTTGGGGTGGAGTCCGGTCCCGACTAGAGCAATCTTGGTGGGGTCGGAAGGGTCCAGGGGGATCTTCTTCGTGTCAGAGTCCGCTGAAATTCCCGACTTTGCTGCTTTTTTGCCAAAACTTGGTTGTCCTCGACTTCTGCTGTGATGGCTTGCCAAATGCTGCCGCATCCGACTGCTGCTTCTTGAGACTGAGCCAACTCGCAGCTCTCTTTATCGCAGGTGATGGCCTACTTGATGTCACTGCAAAGGGAGAGAACTCTGGCTGGCCCAGGCATCTTGAGCACCATGTAGGTATAGTGTGGTATCGCCATGAATTTGGCGAGCGCCGGCCGTCCGAGTATGTAGTCTCGAAGTCGGCGACCTCGAAGCAGATATTTTTTGTGCGGAAGTCATCCCGCGTGCCGAAGGTGACCGGCAAAGTTACCTGCCCGAGAGGTGTTGAAGAGAGGCCGGGAATTATCCCATGGAAGGGCACCGTACTCAGCCGCAGTTCTGAACGAGGGATTTTCATCTCATCCAGGGTCTTGGCGAAGAGGATGTTGAGCGCGCTGCCTCCATCTATGAGAACCTTCTTCAACTTGATATTTTTGACGACTGAGTCCAGAATGAGTGGGTAGTGTCCTGGGTGTGAAACCTGATCTAGATGGTCTACATGGTCGAATGTGATGGACATCTCTGACCAGTGCAAATACTGGGGGACGTCTGCCATAGAGACCGCATTAACGTCACGTGCTGTTAGCTTCTGCTTTCGCTTGGACTCGTACACAAACGGCCCTTCGAAGATATGGTTGAGCTCGGCCTGGGGATCTTGATAATCGTCGGCCGGGCCCAAATCTGGCTTGTCCTTGTCCTTGTCGGCACCAGATTATGAAGTCTGCTTTGAAGCAAACTTCTTGAGCATCAAGCAGTCCTTGGCCACATGTTTACCCTTGGGATGGAAGGGGCAAGGCCCATTCATAACCTTCTGGTACTCATTGTTCCTTGGGGGTCATGACCAAGTCCACTCTATGTTGGCCACCACGTTTTCTGACTTCCGCTTGCGGCTGCCGGACTTGTTCTGTGACGGCTTGTTGTCGGCTTTAGCCTTTTGGTCCTTCTACCGGGACTCTTTCTTTTTGTCGAGGGCCTTAGTGACCACCTCAGCCGAGTCGGCATACTTATTCGCCATATCGAAGAGAGCCCTGACAGAGGTTGGGGGCTTCTGAGTGAATTTTGGAATGAACAGGGTGTCCTTGACTCCTTTGCGGAAGGCGGCGATGACAACCTCGTCCTTGATCATTGGGATCAAGTTACGCTTCTCGGAGAACCTTTTGATGAACTCACATAGAGCCTTGTTCTTCCTCTAGTGCAGCTGATAGAGATCGTGCTCGGAAGACGGCCGCTCGTAAGTCCCCTGGAAGTTGGCTATAAAGTGTTCCCGGAGTTCCCCCCAAGAGCTGATTGATCGCCTCGGGAGCCCTATTAGGCATGTCCTCATTGAGTCGGCCAGGGTGACCGGGAGGTAGTTAGCCATGGCTTTGTGGTCACCGCCGGCAGCTCGGATCGCTAGAGTATATACGGTGAGCCAGGACTCGGGGTTAGTCTTGCCGTCGTATTTTTCGATTCCTGTAGGCTTGAAGCCCGATGGCCAGTCGATGTCTTGTAGCTCCTGGGTGAAGGCTAGTACGCCTTCATCTTCATGAGGGCTCTGGCTCCGACCGTGACGGTTAAACCGCTCGGGGTGGAGACCGAAACGCTCGTACTCATCCTCCAGTCGGCGGCGCTTGTCGTCTTTGTGTTGGCGGCGCTGAGCGTTGATGTCTTGGTGGAGATCGTGTTGTAGATGGACTCAGAGATCTTGGTTGAACCGGCGATCGTTCTGGGGATGCCACCGATTGTCGTTGTTTGTGTTGCCAAGAGATGTTTGGCGTGACTCCGCGTGCTGTTGACTTGAGCCGGCCGCTCGGCGTCGTGCTGATGCAGACGAGACTGCTGTTGGAGAACCCGACCGGTTGGTCAGTATAAGTGTATCACCCAACTGCTGGTGCTGCTGACATGCAGCAGCTGTAATCATGGCTTTGATCCTCACTATAGTCGAGGTGGCCTGGTGATCAGGCCCTAGCTGGAGTGTGTCCAGCAGGGTTGCAGCGGCAACGAGGTTCTGTTGTGGCGTGACGAAGACGTCGTGGTCGCCGACTCTAGTCTAGAGGATTTGTTACTGAGCGGTTCGCCCAGCCCTACGTAGCTCGTTGCTGTGAGCCTCGCGTTCAGCCTCCTCCTGTTGCCACAGTCGGCGGGCCTCCTCTTCTTGCTGCTCTTGTACTCGGCGCACCTCCAGTGGTGGGGTTAAAGCCATGAAGATTTCTTGGGGCAGAAGGAAGCTTGCCAGACTGGTGTCCGAACTAGTGTTCGAACTGTTGTCCAACTTGGAGTTAGAATCTGAGTAGTTCATCGAAGTAAGGACAACTCTGACCTACCTAGATCCAATCTGGAACAGCTCTGAGCCATGTCCAAACTAAATCGTAGAGGATTGAGTCTGCTGCGTGGGATGTAGATTGTAGATGTCCGCGGTGTCGCCGAGTCTGCTTGGGAGATTGACGATCTCTCCCCTTCCTATCCCGACCCTGGCCGGCTCAAGGACGAGTCTAAGTCGAACGCCAAAGGAAAGAGTTGTCCCGAGACCCGGGGAAGTAGAGGATTGCCGTAGCAAATCGACGAGGGTTGCTACGGCGTCGTGTGGGCCAACTGGCGCGAAGTCGACTGGTTCCTCGGCCGATCTAATCCGGTCTGAGTCGGCCAAGGTGAGGTTGCCGAGCTGGTCGGCGATGAAGTCAAGGCTCCCGAATGTGATCATGTCTCCGGGGGAGAAATAGATGCCGTCGACTCCAGTTGTCGAATCCATCGAGCTTGTTGTAGTTAATCTCGCCGAAGCCTCTACCTAGCGCGCCAACTGTTGATGTTTTACACCAGAAATATGATTATAGGGCTACTCGTCGGATCAAAACTTGGTGGACTACAAAGGAACACGGGGAATTTTATACTGGTTCAGGCCAACGATGTGAGGTAATACCCTACGTCCAATTGTGGTGTATTCCTTTGAGAATGTATGATTCTGATGAATCTCTGTATGCCCTCAGGAGGCACCATGCCTCCCCTTATATACTGGGGGACAGGGGTACAAAGTAGGAGTCCCAGCCGGATTACTGCTAAGGGATCTCCTCTTAGAGATATAATCTGCCCGCCTAAGACTGTATATTCCTTATCGTACAAGGCTAAGTCTTGCTGAGCTCTATCATATCTCTAATTACAAGGCTAGGCCCATCCTCTGTCCGAGTGGCCCATATGCTTGTCATGAGGTACCCAGGGCCCATGGCCTCCACAACCCGTCTGACCCCACCAAGATGGCGCTTGTCGAGACCGGACTCAACCCCAAATAGGAGGACGAACTCATCACCTTCCTCCAGGAGAACAGGGATATTTTTGCTTGGAAGCCTTCCAACATGCCTGGTGTAATGAGGGAGGAGATCGAGTATTCCCTCAACATCAAGCCAAATGCCAAACCCATCAAGAAACGGCTACGGTGATTCGCACAAGACCACAAAGATGCTATCCGCGAGGAGATAACCAAGCTCCTAGCAGTGGGGTTCATCAAAGAGGTTTACCACCCGGATTGGCTGGCAAACCTAGTCTTGGTCCGGAAGAAAAAGGATAAATGGTGCATGTGCGTCGATTACACTGACTTAAACAAGGCGTGTCCCAAAAACCCCATTTGGTCTACCTAGGATAGATCAGGTGGTTGATTCAACTGCGGGATGCGAATTACTCAACTTTCTCAACTACTAATCGGGATACCATCAGATCAGCCTTAAGGAGGAGAACTGTCTGAAGACTTCTTTTATCTCGCCATTTGGAGCATATTGCTATGTCACTGCGGCCAGGGCAAAAGACTTCATCATGGGTATTATTTACCGGTTTGGAGTCCTTAATCACATAATAATTGACCACAACACTCAGTTCACCGGCGGCATTTTTTAAGATTTATGTGACGAATTCAGCATCAAGATTTGTTATGCTTCCGTGGCTCACCCACGGAGCAATGGGTAGGTTGAGCGCACAAGCGGCATGGTCTTACAAGGTATCAAGGCTAACGTGTTCAACCGACTATGACCATATGCAGGGCGATGGGTACAAGAACTCCGATCTGTTCTCTGGTCTCTACGAACCATGGTCAGTCGGGCAACAGGGCAATCCTATTTCTTCCTAGTCTATGTTGCTAAGGCCATGTTACCAACCGAGTTGGAGTTCGGCTCTCCATGAGTCTAGGCTGACTAGGAAGAAAAATCAAACAAAGACCGACTAGTCGAGCTCGATCAGTTGGAGGAAGCAAGGGACATCGCAACAATCCAGTCGGCAAGATACCTTCAAGACCTACGTCATTATCATAGTCGTAATTTCCATGGCCATGCCTTTTCGGTGGGAGATCTCGTATTAAGAAAAATTCAAATCAGCAAAGACAAGCAAAAATTTGGTGCACACTATACAAATTTTTCCATGAAGCCCTTCATAGCCTCATTGCCAGTCGACATGAAGTAGGACTTGGGAGAAGAAGCACTTAGATAAAGAGTACTCGAGAGCAATGTACTCAGGAAATCTTCACCATCGAGAATGAGCACTCGGTGTCAGCTGTGACTCAACTATGAAGGTCTCAGGGGCTACTGTGGAGGCCATGGGCCCTGAGTATCTCGTGGAAGGCAATACGGCTACTCGGATAGAAGGTGGGCCTACCATGTAATTAGAGATATAGTAGAACTCGGCTTTATATTACCTTGCATGACAAGGAAAGTGATATAGTCCTAACCAGTTACTCTATGTTTTAGAGGAAAATCCCTTGGTCGAGTCCGACTGGAATTCCTACCATGTAACTTTGCCTCCTTAGTATATAAGGTGAGGCAAGGAGCTCGCTGGGGCAGAGTAGATAACGAACACACTCTCTCGCTAGTGAAACCTTGAAGGCAATATACAACAGCTGGAAGTAGGGTATTACCTCATCTTGAGGGCCTAAACTAGGATAAATTCTTTGTGTCCCTTCGTATCCATCATGTTTAAGTCTTATGAATAGCCCCATAACCAATTCAACCAGTATAAAACATCGACACTGTTGCTCGCGCGGTCAGTGAGCTTCCTGACTTGGACTCGGATTTCCTTTGGACGCCATGAACACCACTTTGGGAGGTGAGAAGCTTCCAGTACTACTCTACGATTGATCATTGGAGTCGAAAAAATGGACCGAAGAGTTGATGACCCCAACCTCCCTAGGTCCAAGCTCGACTAGCACATGGACGTATCCGATTCGAACTCTAGGAGATCAGGTTGCCTCCAAGTTGTCGAATCGAGGATGCCACCTAGGAATGGTGTGGAAGATGGCTGTAGCGTTGGCGAGGCTGTGTGGAGTTGATGATCTCATCTCCCCTAGATCCAATCCCGACTGGTGCTAGGCTGTACCTGAGTCGAAGCCTAGGGGTGAGTTGCCTCTGGCCTTGTAGATCAAGGTTGTCACCATATCATGTTGTTGAAAATTGCCGCGCGTGGTTAATCGGATCTCTCTTCGATCGGTTCATCTCCTACTCGGAAAGAGAGATTGCCGAAGGTGTCGGGGAGAAAATCGAGGCTCCCAAAATGGAAGGCCTGCCCAGGAGCAAGGTGATGCCAGCAACTTGGGAGATTGGATCTATCGAGCTTGTTGATGATGATCTCGATGCTTCTCCTACCTAGCAACTGTCAATGTTTTATATCGGTAATAAAGATGTAGGGGTTACACATTGGACCTAAAGCTAGGTTCAGGCACTCGGTGAGAGCTAATACCCTACTCCTGTTTATGGTGGATTGCTTTCGTTTGTGTATAAGTCGTTCCCCCGATGGGGCTCGCTGGCCCCCTTATGTATGGTGAGGGACGAGAGTTACAAGATAGAAATCCAACCGGATAAGTCTTAGGATTTTCTTATCTGTACATAAAGTATTTGGTTTAGACTCTATCTCTTTTCTTATTGTAGAAGATAATATAAAGCCAAGTTTTATTCTATCTCTAATTACATGGACCAGCACATCTTCTATCCGAGTGACCATGTTTACCTCCTATAACGGTATCCGGGACCCATATCCTCCGCAAGAGGAGTTACAGGAGACCAGTCCACGTGCATAAAGTCAAAGCATTACACAAAAGAATTTGATAGGGACAACAATCCTAATTAAGCCCAAAATTATTGTGATGAGACATACATGCAAAGAACCACGATAATTAGGAACGGAAGGCCACTCCTCAACCTCAACGCCTACCTGGTGTTTACTTTGACATGGAATTGGTCTTGGTGAATTGTCAGATTGGTATGTTGCAACGAACACAACGGAAGCAACAAGATAGTTGTCCAGATTCTATCCAGAACTGGATCATTGAGTCTTAAACATTTTTTCCAGTTTAGATTAGTTGTTCCAATTATGATTATGAATTGGACAGTATGCACGTCTTTGAGCAATCATTGTCATGGTCTTGGCTCCATCGAGGAAAGTGCAGCCTTATTCAGTCTGTTCACCGACAGCCTCATTCATTCTAGTCTTCTCTGCTACCACAATATGAATGTTGTTGATTTGGCATTAGCGCCGGAGGACGGAATAATAATGGCAAGGAATCCCGAGCCCTCCGCCACTGTATGGGAACAAATAATCATCAAGTACAAAATATATTAGTTTATAATAAAAATTTTCTATTATAAACCAATGGTGAATACAAACGAATGACATGTGATATTTTACTATTTCGTTCCTGTTTTGTCTTTCTTTACGCTATTGACGGCTCTGTTTCACACTGTCCACGAAATGTGCATTAGTTTATTTCTGCATGTTACTAGAGAAAAAGAGTGACATGCATGATGCATATCCCAACAGATACACTCCTATTCGAACCAATTAAAATTCAATAACCATAGCTACCCAACGACCATGCACTCAAAATATCTGACAATCTAGAAATTGTTATGTATTTTAAAGTACTATGGCAGTTTTTAAATATATGATGCTGTTAATTTTTAATTATTCATTTTATTAGAAAAAACTATGTAAGTATTATTTAGGTCTCTATATTGAAACAAATAATATATGGAGGAATTTTATAGGATTCTAGTCTTATAGAAAATTTTCTATTTGGCCCTTTTAAAATAAAGGGTTAGAGTTTCCTAAATCCTATAAAATTCCTTAGGAATGACTCATACATACAGATTTTGCAAGAAGTTAGCCAGAGCTCCAGTGTCTTGGAAATCATAATTTTTTCTAGGGTCTATCGAAACGGTTATTGCTGTGTTTTTTCTATGTTTTGTAATCCTCTGTTTTAAACAGTATTTTTACAAAAATCCTATGTTTTTTCTATTATTGTGTTTTTACCATTCACGCGTTTCAAAGAGAGTCTTATTTTACTGTGACTTGTTTTATAATTAAAGTTATTTTAACCATAAATTATATTTTTTTATTTATATTATACTAAATTTTTGAATAACACGAATGGTCAAATGTTATTTTTAAAAATCAATAATATTATATATTTAAAAACGAAGGGAGTATAACAATAAACTATAAGGGGCCAAATATATGCTCTGGTTAGCAACGTGGCTACCGTGCTCCATATGCACTTCTCCTTTTGTCAGAGCTAATTAAAACGTACGCACCATACCAATTTCAGATAGGAGTAATTTCTTTTTTTCATATAGTTGATACCCACTATAACTATAATTGTATAACTATAATTGCTATAAAGATTTCTCCATATTGCACCACATCATCACTTCATGTGAGCCGTCCGATCGTTAGACGGTCGCCACATTATTTGATTTGGTGTAGGCTTGAATTAACATCAGACATCCTAGATTTGCTTTATAGCCCCTGCAAGTTGATCAGCAGATTAAGAGCATTTAAATGAACCTAACCCGTATTGTCCATTTTATTGTTCACCTTCGATAGCACATCAAGGGCCATATGTTATCCATTTTATTGTCATTTTAATTCTTCGTGCATGTATCACTCTCACTCACTTTCATGACTACTAATCTCTCCACCTGGAAGCATTATTAGGGCAAGTTCCTATAAACTGCATCTTCCATTCACACCGATGATCATCTCCAAGCCCATTTAGCCATTTGTGGGGCCAATTTGCGCCAATTCACCTAATTTCTTTTGTACGATGGTATTCTCAGTTCAGTACCAAAGGTGCAGAAGGTCCATCTCTCAAGTCTCCTTCATTAATATTCTTCTGTTTCTCTGCAAAATAATTTCATTTTGTCCGCCGTTGACTATATTGATGCAAATCGTTTGATATGTTTATTCATGTTAGATTATACTAAACTGTCAAGTTTACCTGTTCAGCTTTGCTCTCAATCTGCCAGGTGCTGAATCTACCAAAAATCATCAGTCATACCCCCTACGCTTACAGGCTTATTTGTCGGAAATATAAGCATATATAGACTTGATTTATTCCATCAATAAATTATAACATTAAATACATCAGCTAGCAAAATCATGTGATAGATATGTATACAATGGAACTATACCTGAATAGATCGAACACATAAAATAAGATGAATATGTACCGACGGTTTTGTTTAGGAGAAGGGATAGGAGAAGCAGCGCACACCGCACGTACGATACGCGGTACAAGATATTGACGATGATGCGCAGCGCCTGAACGTAGAAGAAGATGAGCCATGGTGGACGAACAATGAGCAGTCGTACAGAGCGCTTCCCAAAAATCTTATTCGCCCTATCCCCATGCAGGACTTCACGAGGACGATGGTTCTAGAGACCTGCTCTCCCAATTGCCGGTGCACGCTGGCGAGCGGGATGGAGTAGATGACATGTGAGGGCATAGTGATGCGAGACTAGATGCCCGACCTTCCGATAGGTTCGATTGGCGACGTGTGGACGTTCACGTTTGAGGCTTCCGATCAGTGGATCGTCACCTTGCATTCGTTACACCTACACATCTTGTCGTTATCGGCCACGCTCTCACGCAGTCGACCTAACCACGAAGGTTTTGCTCCTACAAACAATTCAAGAAATTTGCAAGAACAAAGAAAACACAACCTTAATTGCAAATGGATGTTTAGCACACAAAGTTGGAGTTCCACAAACCGATCTAGACGGTAAAACTGCAATGGCAGAATAATCTAAGCAAAACCCAACCCTAACTCAATGACTTCTACTGAATATATAGGGTCTAGGGTCGGCCAAGGACCCCTAGACGTGTCCCTAATGACTCTGACACGATACAAGACCCAAGGGCCCAAAAGATGTGGCGTAGCTGTCGATGTTTACACCGGCAATAAATATATGGGGCTAGTCAGGCGGATGTAAACTCGGTGGATTGCAAACAAAGGACACAAGGAGAATTTTATACTGGTTCAGTCCTCAATGTGAGAATACCCTATGTCCAGTTTATATTATTCCTTGAGGATATACGTGGTGTTCTGATGAATGTGGTGCACCTGCCCTCATAGGCGCCCTGCCTCCCTATATACTGGGGACACGGTTACAAGGTAGGAGTCCCCATCGGATTACGACTAGGAGATCTCCCCTTAGAGATATAACGCACCCGACTAGGACTGTATATTCCTTTCTATACAAGGCGAAGTCCGCCGAATCTAGCTATAGATCTCTAATTACAAGGCTAAAGGCCCATCCTCTGTCCGAGTGGCCATATGCTTGTTCATGAGTACCCGGGGCCCATGCACCCACAGTAGCCCCCGAGACCTTCATAGGCAAGTCACAGCTATGCCGATGCTCATCCTCCACGGTGAAGTCTTCCCGAGTGCATTGCTCCCGAGTGCTCTTTGTCTGAGTGCTGCTTCTCCCGAGTCCTGCTTCATGTCAGCTGGCAGCGAGGCTATGAGGGCTCCATGTAGATGTTGGAATAGTTGTGCGCCGAATAGGCGCACCTATTAGGTGTAGCCCCCCACTTTGTGCCTTAATTGTGAAAACAATTAAACATGAAGTCAAAGATCTTTAACCTTGTAGTCTTTCCTAGTATAACTACTGGTATATGAGACTCTTCGGTATCATGTCAACCGGAATATGATTTATGGTCTTGCCGAGTAGGATGCTACTCGCATATGGGACTCGTTCAGCGTCATGTCAGCTAGAAAGGGAGGTGTTTATAGTCTTCCCGAGTAGTTATACTACTCGAAAATCAGACTCATCGCATCATGTCAGCCGGAATGATTATTTATAGTCTTTCCCAAGTAATATACTACTCAAAATTAGACTCGTCACGCTTCAGTCAGCTGGAAAAAAGGTGTTATAGTCTTTCCCGAGTGGCGTCCCATTCGGAAGTTAGACTCTTCAGCTCGTCAGCTGGAAGAATGTTATAGTCTTTCCCGAGTAGTATGCTACTCGAAAGTTAGACTCCTCCGCATCATCGTCACCGGGAATGAGAATTTTATAGTCTCCCCCGAGTAGTGTTACTACTCGAAAGTTAGACTCATCCGCGTCATGTCAGCGGGAATAATGCTGCTCATGCAACTGGTGGCCCACGCATGTAGGCCGAGTCTCACTGTATGAAAAAATAAATCCATTACGTAGTTAGGTGTACTCGAGAGAGATACCGTGCATCTCCAATTTTATGAAGACCAGCTTGTGATCCTGTAAGGATGTATCCTCTGAGACCTGGTGGATAAGACAGATACCCAAACATATATGTTTAGCAACAAAGGCTCTCATGAAGCATATCTGTTTACCATTGTCATGTTTTACACCGGCAATAAATATATGGGGCTACTCGGCGGATGGAAAACTCGGTGGATTGCAAAGGAACACAGAAGGATTTATACTGTTCAGGCCCTCGATGTGAGGTAATACCCTACGTCAGTTTATATGTATTCCTTTGAGGATATACGGTGGTAGTTCTGATGAACTGTATGGCCGTGTGCTTCTATGAGCTCTTCTGCCCTCATGGGGCACCCTGCCCTCCCTTATAGTACTGGGGACAAGGTTTACAAGGTAGGAGTCCCCATCGGATTACGACTAGGAATTCTCCCCTTAGAGATATAACGTACCCGACTAGGACTGTATATTCCTTTCTATACAAGGCGAAGTTCTGCCGAATCTAGCCATATCTCTAATTACAAGCTAGGCCATCCTCTATCCGAGTGGCCCATATGTTGTCATGAGGTACCCGGGCCCATGGCACCCACAGTAGCCCCGAGACCTTCATAGTTGAGTCAAGCTGATGCCGATGCTCATCCTCCACGGTGAAGTCTTCCCGAGGCTCTTGTCTGAGTGCTGCTTCTCCCGAGTCCTGCTTCATGTCAGCTGGCAGCGAGGCTATGAAGTCTCCATGTAGATGTTGGAATAGTGTGCGCGAATAGCGCACCTATTAGGTGTAGCCCCCGACTTTGTGCTTAATTGTGAAAACAGTTAAACATGAAGTCAAATCTTTTAACCTTGCAGTCTTTCCGAGAGATTTACTACTGGTACATGAGACTCTTCGGTATCATGTCAACCGAATATGATTATAGTCTTGCCGAGTAGGGAACTACTCGTATATAGGACTCTTCACTTCATGTCAGTCGGAACGTTGTTTATCTTGCCGAGTAGGATGCTACTCGATAGAGGGACTCTTCAGCGTCATGCAGCTGGAAAGAAGGGGGTGTTGAGGCCCCGGGGCGGAAGCGGAGGGCGGGGGTATAGTCTTTCCCGAGTAGTATACTACTCGAATTAGACTCGTTCGCATCATGTCAGCCGGAAAAGGTTTTATAGTCTTTCCGAGTGCGTCCCATTCGGAAGTTAGACTCTTCAGCTCAGTCAGCGGGAAGATTTGTTTAGTCTTTCCTGAGTAGTGCACTACTCGAAGGTTAGACCCTCCGCATCATGTCAGCGGAATGAGAATTTTATAGTCTCTCCGAGTAGCTACTACTCGAAAGTTAGACTCATCCGCTCATGTCAGGGAAAGAAGGTTTATAGTCTCTCGCCGAGTAGTGCACTACTCGAAAGTTAGACTCTTCAGCGTCATGTCGGCTGGAATAATGTCGCTCATGGCCAACTGGTGGCCAGCATGTAGGCGAGTACCACTGTTATGAAAAATAATCCACGGCGTGGTCAGGTGTACCCGAGAAAGATACCTGCATCCCCAATTTTAATGAAGACAGCTTGTGATCCTTGTAAGGAATATCCTCAGAGACCTGGTGGATAAAACAGATACCCAAACATATATGTTTAGCGAAAAGGCTCTCATGAAGCATATCTGTTTACCTCATCGGCTCCTGTTGGGTAGACCACGCTATAATTTCAAACTCAGCCTGCGCGCCCACATGGAGCATGCTACTGTAGGAACTCATATCTTGTGGCTGCTACCAAAAAGCCGGCCTGAGCCGTCCTATCCGGCATAGCTCTATAGAAGTATCATCCTCGCCTGTCAGGATGAGTTTTTGGTGTTGATAACCGCAATCAGCCAGAGAAAATCCTTATCGCAAGCCTTTCCGACTTATGTTCTGGATGCAGCCTGGTTGCCATAGGTGCGGGCCGAGCAGGTATGTGCAGGATCTGCTTGCCCTCCTCAGGTGACGCAGTGCATGAGAACGGCCGAATGCGCTTGACGATGTAAGTCTTCTCTGACTTCAGAAGAGCGAGCAGTGTATACCCGAATTCTTGCATTAGCATAGGGATTCGGCTAGCGACCCTCATGGGCATACCCTACCAACAGAGCTGTGACCAT